>PITA01008349.1:24662-85185 GCA_004023965.1 Spilogale gracilis
ACTACAGACAAAGGGCTGGTATCCAAGATCTATAAAGAACTACTCAAACTCAACACCCAAAAAGAAGATGAACACATCAAAAAATGGGCAAGAGACATGAAGAGGCACTTCTCCATAGAAGATACACAAACGGCTAACAGACACATGAAAAAATGTTCATCGTCACTAGCTATCAGGGAAATTCAAATCAAAACCACACTGAGATACCACCTTACACTAGTTAGAATGGCCAAAATTAACAAGACAGGAAACAACAGGTGTTGGAGAGGCTGTGGAGAAAGGGGAACCCTCTTACACTGTTGGTGGGAATGTAAACTGGTGCAGCCGCTTTGGAAAACAGTGTGGAGATTCCTTAAAAAATTAAAAATAGAACTACCCTATGACCCTGCAATTGCACTACTGGGCATTTACCCCAAAGATACAGATGTAGTGAAAAGAAGGGTCATATGTACCCCAATGTTCATCGCAGCAATGGCCACAATCGCCAAACTGTGGAAAGAGCCAGGTGCCCTTCAACAGATGAATGGATAAAGAAGATGTGGTCCATATATACAATGGAATACTATGCCTCCATCAGAAAGGATGAATATCCAACTTTTGTAGGAACATGGACTAGATTGGAAGAGATTATGCTGAGTGAAATAAGCTAAGTAGAGAAAGTCAAGTATCACATGGTTTCACTTACTTGCGGTGCATGAGGGGTAACCTGGAGGACAGTGGGAGAAGGAAAGTAAAGGGGAACTAGGGTAATTCAGGGAGAGAAACGAAACATGAGAGACTCTGGACTCAGAAACAAACTGAGGGACTTGGAGGGAGGGGGTAGGGGGATGGAAGAGCCTGGTGGTGGGTACTGAGGGCACCTATTGCATGGAGCACTGGGTGTGGGGCATGGGCAATGAATCTTGGAACACTGAAAAAATAAAATAAATTTAAGATTAAAAAAAAGTAAAAAAAAAAAAAAAAGAAAAGTTTTTCCTAGGAGACGATCCTTAACTGAGCAAATACATTGGATGGTAGCAGGTATACAGTAATGATTGCTACCATCCAATGTATATGGCCACTAGTAGTGAGCTGTAAACTGGTGGTTCTAGCAACAGCTGAGCATCCTATTTATTTTTATCTACCTCAGTACTATGGTCAGGAACAAAAGCCTACAGCGAGACAATGGATTAATTGATACATGTGAGGAAAACCAACCCTTTTTTTTTTCTCCTGGTGAAGATCCCAACTCTTTGATTTGGATTAACACTGACCCACACTCCCGCCCCTACAGCAGAGGTCTGCAGCATCCTGACACATAACCACAGCTCTCAGCCAGTAAAAAGCTGGCAGGATTTTTTAGAATAGTAGTGAGACCCTGAAACATGGTAGGATTCTTTCTGTCCACTGTTGGATGGTAGCAGGCATTTTACCTTCTTTCCAAGCTTCAGTTTTGAGTTTACATAGTACCAAAACAGGCAGGTGTTTGCTTTTTTCTTGCAAACGTACCTTTACAATCATATATGTAATTTTTAGTCATTTAACCTGGAAGAAGTGAATGTGAATTTCAGTAACTAATGTGTGGTCAGTTTTAACTTGGACACTCATCAAGTATTGGCAGAATAGGGATTTGGGAATACTTCCTTAAAAGTTTCCCCCTTAACTTATTTTTACCCTGCCCACCTTGGTCTCCATGGAAATGGGGCCAGAGGCCATGGGTAGCTCACTTTGAGCCAGCAGCTGAGAATGAGAATTCTCACTTACAGTTTTCAGCTGAAAGCTATAAACTCCTTTACAAAGACCAGCTGAGTCTTCTGGCCACTATGGTCTCTAGTTTTTTTACACTGATAAATAAGGTGCCTTTTTTTTTCTACATGGAGGAGTAGTAAAAACTATTTTTTCATATATACTGAATTCTTTTGTGCAATAAGTCAAGTATAGAGACATTATGTAAGAAATTATTTTCAACTTAAATTTTTTTAATGATAGTGTACATTTGGAGTTAAGCAATTATTACGAGCTTAATCTCTGTTCTTTCAAGCTCCTGACAGTACCAGATATTTGAAGAAAAACATATGTGAACTTACTCATTGCATGTTACCGGTTGTAAATGATTCCATCTAATGGAATAAAACTTTAGCACAATTCAAAATTGTTTGAATGAAAAGAAAAAAATCTCAAGATTATGGGTAATCAGTACCCATCTGCAAAATGTTTTGTGTATTAAAATATAATTTACTATTGGTTCCTTGTTTTTCTTGAGCTTTTAATATTATTTCATCTTATTTGAATTTTAAGTATTAAAGTTACTTTCTTAAATTATTTGAAAATATCTGAGAAGCCTGAATACTCAAAGATGGCAAAGATTTTGTTATTTTTATATATATTATACATGACTGTTTTACTTATTATCAGCTAAGTAATCATTGAAACCATATGAAATGTAAATATAGGCTCAGAAATAGCCCCAAGAAGGTCCTTATTAAATTTGGACCTAAGAATCTATGTTTCAAGCCATTCTTTTTTTTTTTAATATCCTTTTTCCCTTCATGCTGCATATCTTTATGTCTCTGAGTTTATATGCTCAGCATGATTTCCAAGCACTTTTGCAGAATTTCATCATGACTGTTACATAAAACATTCAGTGATTACTCTTTATTAATCACACAACAGCTCCGAATTTTCCAGAATTGGGTTCAAGTAAACATCAGAACCACAGCACCTCTCTTGGGGGACTTTAATAGTTTTTCTTTCCTTCTCTCTCTTTCTCTCTCTCTCTGAATTCTGTGGCCAGCAGGGTAAGCAAGTTGCATTTATTCCTTGGTGTTAGCTTGTCTTTTGGCCTCTTGCATGTCTGTGCTGCTCCCCGTCTGTCCTGGGCCGAGCCCTTCTTCCACTTTCCTTTGCTCTCAGACTGAACCAGAACATCGTGTTCCGAAGCGGCCCCAGCACACATGCTTCATCATGCCTGCCAAGTTCGCAGCTGACCAATTGGCCTACTTTACAGGGCTTGCCTTTAGAAAATTTACAACATTTCCAACTCCCAGTCACTCCTCCCCACCCCCCCAAGGAGTGTGCCAAATGTACTGATAAATCAAGAATCCTTTGGTTTTGTTGCTGCAAAACCAGCAGATTTTTCTTTTCCCTTCCTTGGCTCTCAGCCTTGCCATTCCCTCCTGAATTGATGGAAAATAGTGGTTGATGTGTCATTACAAAGGCACTCAAGAGTGAGCACCTCTGTATTAATAACTAATTTTAAAAGAAACATACTCAAGAAATGGTACACTTTTCATTTTCTGGAATTCTGCATTTCTAAAGCAGTTACCTTCCAAAAACCCATCTACCCAAATGTGCCTTCTTCCAGAGTAGAAAGACAGAGTTGGAGCTCTGCTCACTGAGATCAGTTCAGGCAGGTCTTTTGTATTTAGATATTTTATCCGGTCCTTACTGGTGTTTGCATCTTCTAAGCTTTTTGCATGGATTCAAGACTAAGTATGAGAGGGCAAGGATGTAATGGAGTAAAGAAAACTGTGGGACAATTCCCACATTTCTCATGATGTTAGTGGTATATTTATGCCCTTTCTCCTATTCACTTCAGGAAAAGGAGCTGTCAGGTTAGATCCAGATTCTTAGGAGTCCAGAAGCTTATCAAATATGGAGCCCTCTTTATGAAAGAGAATATGAAATTAGGTTCAAAAGTACATATCTATTTTAAATGAAAGAAAGAAACCATAATTACGAATTTTAGGAAGCATCCAGAAAAATATTATATTATTATTATTATTATTATTATTATTAGTGTTAATGATGATTGTTACTATTACACCTTCACTGCTCCACCTATATAATAAATCTTTTCCCTGCTTTTTTGGCTTTTGTACTCCTTGATCCTTCTTTACATGGTAAAACTTTTATAATACCATTTTGTGTAGCAAGAAAGATAATTTTGTCTTTTGGCATAGTAGATAGAAATATGTCTTTTGTTATTGATGGTTTAGAAGAGGTTCTTTCAACATCGAAACTTGCTGGTCATGCCACAGCTGAAACAATTTCTTCCTCTGGAGGTGTCTGCTGTTCTAGGAAAAACCCTTGGAGGCTTCAGATCTTTGATGTTGCTGGACCATTGCCCCCAGAGTTGGTCCAGCTCAGCTAGGACCAACATCCTGTTAGTGATCCTGGGCAGGGGAAGGGAGATTGCAGAACACAAGGTGCTCCTGGTGCAGCCTTAGTCTGGAGAGTGCTACACAGAGAGTGGAAAAGCATCTTAATCAGAACCTTCTTGGTGCCAAGGTTGGGATCCAGATAATTGCAGAGACCCCACATGGTACAGGATGTCACTAGGGGCTAGGAAAAATGGTCAGGTTTCTGGCAGCCCATTGACTTTCCCTGGAGACTCAGGATACAGAGGGCAATCTCTATCTGGAGAAGCACGCCAAGCACCCAGCTGAGCCCCAGGTTTCTGAGGAAGACACTTATACTTGAGAAGGGGCCCATGAAAGTAAGCCACTATGAAACTCAAAGTTCAACAGTTCTACTAAGAATTCACCTCTGGGGGCTTCTGGGTAGCCCAGTTGGTTTGGCATTCCTTGCTTTCAGCTTAGGTCATGATCTCAGGGTCACAGAATCAAGTACCACATTGGGCTCACTTATGCTCAGAGAGGAGTCTGCTGGAGAGTCACTCCCTCTGCTTCTCCCCCCACTTGTGTGTGTACACATGCGCTCTCTCTCATGTGTATATATGTCTTTCTTTTTTTTTTTTTTCCTAAAGGAAGCTACCTCTACTTTCCATGCTTGGCACATGGTGAACATTGGTAGAACTGAATTCCCTGGCCACAGGGACTGCTACATTATGTACTTAAAATTGTAGGCTCCACAGGCAGGTTCACGGCTGTATCCTTATCCTGTAGAGCAGTACCCAGCATATAGTTGCTGCACTAAATGAATGAAAAGTCCCTTTCTCTGAGGATTTTTCCATTTGTAGAGGGGACCCAAATTACCAATGCATTTTATTTTTCTGGGTTAAAACAGACTGGCCAATGGCAAGTTTCTGGGTATTGCTCACTTTAGTGTCTTCATCCACACTTGAGATGCTCTTTCTTACATTATATAAGCTCCCCTGCCTGCACCCTGCTGCAGTGGGTGGCACAGGGAACTTTAAAGCATAGTTGAAGCATCGTGTCATTGTCTTCTCATTTTGAGTGCATGCTCTGTTGCTGCCCAGATAGTCAAATGTCAGGACTTTCAGACTGGAAGTCTTCCAGTTACACTATAATGCCTCAACTTTTTCAGAGTAAAAAAGCACATTTGCTGTTTTGTTTTGTTTTGTTTCATTTAAAAAAAAAAAACATTTAGGCTAAGATGTTGGGAGATTTTTAAAAAGATGAGCTGGTTTTCTTCTTGTTTCTTGAGGCTTCTGAGACACACCTTGTGACCCATGGGCAGAAAATAATGCAGTTACTCTGTAGGTGGTTGTGGCATGGCCCTTTCTTGAGCCTACAAGTCACAACATGCGTGTCTTCTTACACACTGAGCATGGATGGAAAGGACACACAAAATTGATAGACTACCCAGAATCTCATGGCTAGGAGTGGACATGATATAATCTGCTTCTTTATTAGGAAACTGAAACTCAGAGATAAATGCATTGCCCTGAGTTATAATCAAGAGGGGCATTAATCAGAAGTTCTTTGGGGGCAGTATAATAAAGCTGTTTCTCAAAGTAAGTTTTGAAAATTTTCCTACCTCTTATTTTCACCTCCCCATCAGTTCTTTACCTCTGTTATTATGATAACCGTGATTACTTATGTCTGTATCAGTAACGTTTCAAAACCCTGTATTATATAACAAGGCTCACGGGTAGACCTTGAGAATCAGTGATATTACCTGAGAGGAACTTGACTTTGGCATGGTGTTAAGCATCTAATGGGCATTTGAACAACACTTAATGAAAGAAATTCAGTACCACGCATCCTTGTTTCTATTTGTCTGTACGGTGATGCAGAATGCCACACTTATAATTAATGTATAGTTTTGTTTAGTAAACATTTATTAGACCACTGCTCCACATCAGATACTTTACCCATAGGGGCCTATATTAATAATTAAGACATGGACCCTACCTTCCAAGAGATCACAATTCAGTGGAGAAGACAGATGTATAATATCAGTATTAGTTGCTATATAACAAATCACAAATTCAGCAGCTTGGAACAGTACACTTATTAGCTCACAGTGCTGCAGGCCAGAAGTCTTGTTATAGCACAGATGGATTCTCTGGGCTAAAATCGTGGGTTCACATGAGAGACTGTGGACTTAAGAAACAGACTGAGGGTTTTAGAGGGGAGGGGGGAGGGGGATGGGTGAGCCCGGTGATGGGTATTAAGGAGGGCACGTATTGCATGGAGCACTAGGTGGGTGTTATACATAAACAAAGAATCTTGGAACTACATCAAAATCTAATGTATGGTGATTAACATAACAGTAACAAATTTTTTAAAAATCAAATCATGGGTTCAGGTGGGCTGCATTCTCATCTAGAGCGGGGTCTCTTACTCCAAGCTTGTGTGCTTGTGACAAATTCATTTCCTTGAGGTTACAGGACGGAAGTTCCTATAGGGTGTCAGCCAGGGGCTGGTTTCAGTTACTGAAGGTTGCTTGCATTCCTTGCCATGTGGGCCTCCTCCATTGCCAGGCTAGCAATTGCCCTTGCCTCAAATCCCTCTCACACTTTGTGACTGTTGAAGAGCCTCCTCTCTTTGCAAAGTTGACCTCATCAGGTAGGTCAGTCCAGCCAAAAGGTAATCATACTAATTCAAGGATAACCCATTTGGACATCTGTAAAATCCTTTTTGCCACATATGTTACATAGTCATGAGAATAGTATCTCCTCACACTCACAGGTCCTGCTCACACACAATGGGAGGGAATCATATAAGGATCTCATTAGAGGACATGGTAGAATTCCGTCTGCCCCATGCAACAAAAAATTCCCATCCACCAGAATTAATGGTTTCTGGAAGATTGCAGCAATGAGCTATGAGAAGCCAGAGACAAGTCTGCCTAATGGAATGGATGGAGTTGGAGTAAGAGAAGAGGTCAAGTTTCAGCTGACTGGAAAGAATGACTAGGAGTGCAACTGGTAGAGAAAGGCCATGTTCTTAAGCTTACATGCATCTGTTTTATTTTTTCCTTGAGTTCATGGACTATGCCCCCTTTGGATATTTGGATATTTGGATTGAAAATCTAACTTATGAGTATACTGTGTAATCTGGAACTTCTCACTTACCTTATCCTTAGGTATCAGAGGTTTGAAAAATGTAAAATTAAAGTCCTTTATTAGATAATTGGGGAAACCTGAATGTTGACCTGATACTAAGGAATTATTAATTTTTAAGGGTGATAGTGGTATCATGGATTTTTTTAAGAAGATTATATCCTAGGGCACCTGGGTGGCTCAGTGGGTTAAGCCTCTGCCTTCAGCTCAGGTCATGATCTCAGGGTCCTGGGATCGAGGCTCGCATCGGGCTCTCTGCTTGGCAGGGAGCCTGCTTCCTCCTTTCTCTCTGCCTGCCTCTCTGCCTACTTCTGATCTCTCTCTCTCTGTCAAATAAATAAATAAATAAAAACTTTAAAAAAAAAAGATTATATCCTAGCAATACATACAGACATGTTGATAAATGGAAGGACATGTCTTAAAAAATTAAAATAATAAAATTTGATTTTGTCCAGAATGTTGAGGTCTTTGAAGATGAGCATGTGCACCACACAGAAATGGCTCATTTTTATATCTGACTTCTGTTAACCTCTCTCATATTTTTCTGTTTTGCTGATTGTACCCTTTTATATTTAGGATTGATTAGGGATATATTAATTAAGGAGGGTTTTTTTTTTGTTTTAAGTAGCAGAATCTGACTCTTTTCATTCCAGGGAATGAAAAGGGAAATTACTAGAAGGATACTCATTATCAAGTTGCAGTTACTAATGTCCAAAGACGGCCCACAATGAACCTTGTCTCCTAGTACTGGTGACCTTTTGTAGGCCCACCTTGAATGTGGGCTGGCCCTCTAACCCTTTTTTGCTGTTATTTATTTTTCCAGTTATTGAGATATAGTTGACATTTAACATTCTATAAGTTTAAGGTTTATAAAATACAATTTGATATAGGTATATATTGCAAAATGGTTATCACAATAAGATTAAAGTCCATCACTTCAGTTAGTTACAACTTTTTTCCTCGCCGTGAGAACTTTTAAGATTTATTATCTCAGTAACTTCCAAATACACAATATAGTAGATGCTCACTCTGCTATATATTATATTCCTAACATTTATTTTATTTTTTTTAAAGATTTTATTTATTTGACAGAGAGAAACACAGCCAGAGGGGGAACACAAGCATGGGGGAGTGAGAGAGGGAGAAGCAGGCTTCCCGCCGAGCAGGGAGCCCGATGTGGGACTCGATTCCGGGTCTCCAGGATCATGACCTGAGCCGAAGGCAGTCACTTAACCAACTGAGCCACCCAGGTGCCCCTCCTAACATTTATTTATTCTATACCTGGAAGTTTGTGCCTATTAAGCATCTTCATTGAATTCCCCCTGAGCTAGGCAGATACCCCAAGATGTCCACAAAAGTGATGTAACTCTCTTTCACCTAGATCCAGAGGTTTCTTGGAACATAAAAGTTTGGGGTGATAGAAGGGGATATGAAGTCACATGGCATCCCTGTGGCCAGTACAACTCTGGATTCTGCATGTTACTTGTTGGGAAGGGAGAATGGTAGAAAAAGTGACTGAAACTAAAGCTTAACTGACCACCTACTATGTGTCAGGTGCTGACCCTGGTTCTTTATATATTTTACTGAATATGTATTTACTAAAAAACCCTTTGTGTAGCTACTTTTACCACAGCAGATGTGGAAGCTGAGTCTCAGGGAAGATAATTAATTTGGACAATATCAGGTTAGTAAGCATGAAGCAGGTTTTCCATCTGCCACCGATGCTTCTCCCCTCCTCTTCTCCTTTGACCAGTTCCGGAAGCACCCTCTCATAAGCGTTCTGTTATCATTGCCATCAACCATCAGTGAGGGTAAGGAAAGGAAGGGCATAAAAGCGCCTCTGGGCACATAAATCTCTGGGCACATAAATCTCTGGGCGTGGGAGTTGGGGCATAATATGTACCCTCAGTGTACATATAATAGTTGTGTAGGCTATCTGGTCTTCTGGCCGTATGTGTTGCCTTAGAATCACTGAATCAGTTGGAGCAGTGGGAGAACCTTGTGTCATCTACTTTTTTTTTTTTTAATTGTTGGTAAAAATGAGGCCACAGAGCTTAAATTACTTTCCCTAAAGTCATATAGCTAGAGGCAGTGCTTAAACTAGAACCAGAGTGTGCTTTTGCCTCTACATCTGCTTCATAGCATCAGAACTTGGAGAGTTCTGATTTGGGAACCACAGTGCCTGGGTTCAGTGCTTGGCCTGCCACTTGCTAAATCGGTAGGGCAAGTTAATCTTTCTATACCTTGACTTCCCCATCTGTTAAATGGGGGCACAATAATAGCATTTATCTCTTGGATAAAAATCACACAAAACAGCATCAGGGGGTGCCTGGGTGGCTCAGTTGGTTAAGCGACTGCCTTCGGCTCAAGTCATGATCCCAGAGACCCAGGATCGAGTCCCCTGTCGGGCTTCCTGCTCGGCGGGAGACCTGCTTCTCCCTCTCTCACTCCCCCTGCTTGTGTTCCCTCTCTGGCTATGTTTCTCTCTGTCAAATGAATAAAATCTTAAAAAAAAAAAAAAAGAAAAAAAAATGAAAAAAACAGCACCAGAAGTGTCATGAGTGCTAGGTCCTTCCTACCATGACCAGCTCACAACTCAGCTGCTTCAATGGCATTGATTCTTTTCCCTTTCTGGCCTATCTTGAGCACTTCTCAGGAGTCTTATACTCTGGTTACATCCAGGTGAAATAAATCACAGACTGACTGGTATTAGGCAAGAGAGACCCTAATTTTACTCCTCATCTAACCTTTAGTTTTCTTTTTGCTTTTCCTTACTGTTGGTAGATGTTGAAGGAGCAAGGTTCAGTGCAGTCCTCTTTCTACCCTATCACTATTGAAATTTGCCACCTGGAAAGGATCTGATAAGCTCTTTCAGTGGCAACTTGCTGATAAGGCTTAACCAGTGACCTCTGCTCTTAGTTGCATTTTGTACTCTTACTGAAAGTTGATGCCAAACCAAAGGATCTGTAATGTGACAGTATTTTAGTATCAGTCAAGAGTGGGACAGGTTTGCATTTTTGTTTTGTTTTGCTAGTGTGAGATAAGGGAAAGGGAGGAAGCCCATATTTTTCTTAAGAATCTAGGTTCCACACTCTAGGCTGGGAGGGAGCTAACTAGGTGAGCAGGGAAAGAAGTGTTAGATTTTCCTTAAGACTTCCTGAGGCAGCCCAGCTAGGGTAGAAAATCAGAATTGCCTTTAGGGAACCAAAGGGTTGATGTGGAAGGCAGATCTACCAAGAAGCAAAGACT
This sequence comes from Spilogale gracilis, assembly GCA_004023965.1. Taxonomy (NCBI): domain Eukaryota; kingdom Metazoa; phylum Chordata; class Mammalia; order Carnivora; family Mephitidae; genus Spilogale; species Spilogale gracilis. The sequence goes on from PITA01008349.1 coordinate 35,164, forward strand.
TTACTGAGAACAAAACATGCATCAGATCTAAGTTGCCACCGTAGGACAGAGTGAACCATGGGTGACCTTAGGAGAGAGTCTGAACCCAGAGCTCACACCGTTCTTTTACTTGAGCTTGGTCTGTGCTATGGAGCACAGACAAATTCAAGACACCAAGACATACACACTCTTTATTCCACACTTCTGGTCCTTTTGGAGTTGGTACACCTTCCAGAGAGTTCGAGGTGGGAGTTGGGAGGATACATTGGCCAGTGTGACCAAGAGTTGGTTGGACTCTGGAAGAGCACCAGGACTACAGCCAGGTCAACACAACAGCCCACAGGGAGTTTCCTCTGTACTTCCTTCTCACACAGTTCTCTGGAGATAGGACGAGGAAATGGATCCATAGAATCTGAAAGTCTAGGTGTAATAGCTCATCTGCTAGAAGAGAAGACCTAGATCAGGAACCTAGTGATAGCATGGAAGGAGGGAAGGGGGAGGGAGCAGAAGAAGTTCATGTCTTCTTGTTGAGGGACCCGGAAGGTTTTATGCACTATCTACAGACTTGATACATGTTTTCACACATATATGCCACTGCTTTTCCAAATGTATGTGGAAGTTACAATGTGGTCATGTGATTAATATCATCCCTAATTTATAATTCTTTATTTTGTCAATAAGTACAGCTACTATCATATAGGGAGCCATGAAATTTTTTTGACGTTCTTGAAAAGATTCAAAACATTAGATGGTATCATTGCTTCTTTATGTCCACAGCCATGGGCTTCAGGCATACATAGGTTTATGAATACTATTCCTTTGCCTACCACCTCAACCACCAAAGAGTATCTGTTTGGTGTGCTGTTTGGAACACTGGATAAAATAAATATGTCTGTTAAAAATTTCCTTTAAAATATCCCTCAGTGTATTTCCATTGAGGGAAATCCTTCCTGTTTTTCCCTGGGGTAAATTTACCTAACCCATCTTACCGAGTCCATCTTTTTCCTTATGTATATTTAAAGGCAGGTTTTTTGGATCAAATGGAACTCTGCTTTCTGAATCTTCCCCCTTTAAAAAAAAATGAGGTAAATGTGACCCATAGGAAAGAAGCTTGATTTTTAGGTTGCTAGTTACATAACAGTTCAAGGTCAAAGGCACACTGCTGACTGTTCATTTTTTACTTCCACTGAAATAAATTGACTATCAGACTTTTTAGTGACAGTTCTTATTTTTTTTTTTTTTATGTTTAAGGGTGCCTTTTTTTTAAAAAAAGATTTTATTTATTTATTTAACAGTGAGAGAGCAAGAGAGCACAAGTAGGGGGAGTAGGCAGAGGAAGAAACAGGCTCCCTCTGAGCAGGGAGCCTGATGTGGGGCTCTATCTCAGGACCCTGGGATTGTGACCTGAGCGGAAGGCAGCCGCTTAACGATTGAGCCAACCAGGCTCCCCTTTAGTGACATTTCTAACATAGTAACAAAGTTGTCGCAATTTTTTAGATTTAAAAAATATATTGTAAAATATTTAAACAAGATAGGAGTAACCAAAGAAGTGTCCTTGTTAGTCCAGAGACAGAGGTGATTAAAATTTAAGGTTGTGCTTATATCTGAGGCTATTTTATTTATTTTTATTTTATAAATACTGTAGACATCCAAGGAAATGTGGATTTACAGTGTAGAAATGTACTGGGCAGTGAAGAAGTGATACTTCATATCAGACTTCTTTCCTGCTTCATCATCTTTATCTTCCTTTTTATTATTATCATCATAGAGTCAGTTGCCCTTTACGGAGTTTTTTTGGAAAATGATTCTAGCTCATCTGAACTTTTCTCTCATTCTCTGTAATGAAGAGTACATACTGTTGTGTGTGTAAGTAATTAACTTACTCTGTACTCCTATGGCCAACTCACCTGTTCTAGGCCACAGTCACCTGGCACCTTGAATTGAAAATTTAGAAGGCATAGACTATGTGTTTCCCCAAGAAAGAGGGAAGGTTATTTTAAGTCATACCAAGATTGGATTTGTGGCTGTACCATTTATAAACTGTCTAATAATATGGAACAAATTACTTAACCTTTCTGACGCAGTTTTCTCTTTTGTTAAAAACAACAACAACAACAACAACAAACCCTTGCAGGGTTGTAGTGAGCAAGACAATGAACACAAATTACCAAATTCAGTACCCGGCACAAAAAAGTTCTCAGTAAAGGATAGTTACTAATAGGTGTGGTCACTGATCCTGATAAAGAAAAGATAAGCTTTTTGCACGCAGTCCCCCTGCCCATTCTAATCAAGAGTCTGGAAAGCTCTCTGCCAGCCCCTGTGTTGCTTTGTTATCTGAATGAGCCTTGGTCATCAAGCAAAGTCAGGGTCTTTGTTATCGTTTTCATCCCTGCTGGCCACACAGAAAAAGCCCAAGCCACAGGGTACGTCTCCGCCTGCCAAGATCCTGTATTCCTGAAACAAAAACCCAATAAAACTGGCAGTTAGTGTCAGACACCAAGCCCGGTTTGCGAGTGGGTGGGGAGGGGCTCCTCCCCCTCCTCATTCCTCAGGACCTCTCCCTGGGTATCTGGATGGCCCAGGCTGGGCTGTCCTGCCTTCTCCTCCCCGCAGCAGGCTCCCTGGCGGCCCTGGGCCTCTCAGCTCCCAGCAACACCTCCCGCTCTGCGACTAGAAAGTACCCGTTGAGGGTTTGCAGCTGCCAGTGCCGCTTGCCCAAATACTAAATAAAGCCTCAGCTTCAGTTCCAGGGAAGAAGTCACTACTGTGTTCTTCCTGAGCCCCAGTCACGGCTAGCAAACGTTCACAGCAAACCGGTGATGGTTAAACACTGCATGTGTTTACAGCCCAGATCTGAAATCACAATGGAGCAGCTTGAGCTGCCAGCGCCCAGCAAGGCCTGGCTTTATCCTGGACCCTGGAGTCTGTTCTCTGACCCACCAGACAGAAGTAAAGTTGAGTAAATACCATATCGCTTTGCTTGTGCTAGATTGTTTGCTCGCAGGGCCCTCCGTAGGATTCGTCTCAGGGTGGGGTTGACGGGCACAAACTTGGAGAATTGAGATGCTGTCCCCCATGAGTGGGCCTCCAGAAGCTTTGTGGATTTGTACGCTATCCCAAAAGAGAAAATCCAAGCTATCCAAAATAAAATAGATCCAAATGAAAGAAAAGGCAACTGGAATCCCTAAACAAAACAAAACAAAAAAAAACCTGCTTTGAAGAAAAAGTAGAGATGGGAAAGTAGAGGAGGGAACCATGGCAGTGTGGTTAGTGGGTTAAGCCGTGTGAGTGATGGGTACCCAGGACCTTACTGTGTATGCTGTTATCCACTCTTGAGAATTTAGACACCAAGTATGCTAAAAAAATATTACAATAAAAAGCCCCTTTATTCTCCCCTTCTCTCAGGCTACAAAGCAAAACATGGGTTTTCCTTTAAATATCCACTCTCTTCCTAATTTTTTCAGTTATCTTTCTTTAACATGTCAGAATTTGGGTTCTTTTCTGGTTATAGAGAAAAAGTATAACTGTGGTGAATTGAGAAATGCAGAAAAGTATTCAAGAAAGTCCCATGTCCTTGAATTAGCATTGATTTTTTGTGTGTGTGGATTTCCTTTCTTATCTTTATATATGCACACATGCACAGATAAAAAGAAATTTTCACTGTACTTAAATGGAATCCAATTCCTCTTGATAGTATGCTTTTTTCCACCTCAGGTGACCATTCCCCATGCCATTGGATAGTCTTCAAAAAATGATTTGTGATGACTTTGGAATATTTTCCCCCTATGTTTTTGGTGCCAGAAAAAGCACAGAACAGAGTTTTCCATGTACCCTGCCATACTTGAACAAAATAGAACAGGGTTGTTATAACCAGGGATTAGAAGGAAACTTATTTTGAGGTAGATAGACTCCCTTCTTTGGAATAATTGAAGAGTTGTGGCCAGATTCAGCATAGTATTTGGCAATACAAATAGAATAGTAAGATGTATTTTTCACCTTCAGATGTGCTCCAAAAGGGAAATGAGAAGAAGGAATGAAAATAAAGCACAAGGATGGGGTGTGGATGTGAAGAGCAAGGGCAACGGGAGGTAGTGACTCAGCTCTCACACACACCCAAGTTCTGTAGGCCTTGCACCAGCAGATGTGATCTTGTCTTTTAATTAAGAACTGTAGAATCAGGGGCGCCTGGGTGGCTCAGTTGGTTAAGCGTCTGCCTTTGGCTCGGGTCATGATCCTGGAGTACTGGAATCGAGCCCCACATTGGGCTCCCTGCTCAGAGGGGAGCCTGCTTCTCCCTCTCTCACTCCCCCTGCTTGTGTTCCCTCTCTAGCTGTGTTTCTGTCAAATAAATGAATAAATAAAATCTTTAAAAACAAAAACTGTAGAATCAAAACTCAAAAGAATTCCATGGAATCACAACTATTAAGAGGAAAAAAAAGATTAGGTACTAAAAATGCAGCGGGCAGACAGGGCAGGTCCGTCAGCATCGGCTGAGCACCTGCTGCACACCAAGCCATACACTGGATATGAAGGTGGAGGCATCAGCCACAGCCTAAGGGAAGACAAGGCTACAAGCAAGCCATTTTAGCTCTGCATTGAAATTGCATATTGAAAGAAATGAATGAAGTCCAGTGGGAGTCCAGCAAAAGAGAGAAGAGGTTTCACAGAAGAAGATCAGAAGGTCTCAGAGAGAAAACAACTTTGGAGCCAAGTTGAGAAGAATGAGACCTCACAAACAGAGGAGAATAGGAAAAATAATTGGGGAACTCTGCACAGTTGGGTTAGCAAAAGAAAGCAACTATATTTTAAAATGTCTTTTTCCTCATGGGCTTAGGACCCAAAATTATTTGATACAGGCTGCTGCTGTTCGCCGCCGCCTCCTCCTCCTTCTCCTCCTCCCCCTCCTCCTTCTCCTCCTCTTCTTCTTCTTCTTCTTTCTTCTTCAGTAAAAAAGTATTCCTGAAAAGTTTTCCACAGGACAAACTTTGATATTTCTAATTATATTTCAAATAAACAATGGCACTTTTGTTATGTAAAGAAGCCCTACTGTGAATCTGTTTAGATAACACCTTATTTTCTGTTTGTTTGGTTTTTTTTCTTTCATATAGAACTTAACATATCATCTATGGTGAGTGCAGCCACTTAAACAGACATCTCCCCACTTGTTCCATTCATTAGCTCCAAACAAAAAAGGACTTAGAATTTTATAGTTTTATGTTTATTTGCTGACACCTTTCCCCCGACCCCATCCACAAACATGCACTTACTCTTACGGTGAATATTAAAGTTCACATGACAAAAGGGCAGCAGTAGCACCAGCAAACATGGCTGGGGTGAGTGCAAAATTTTCAACATGAACTTAAAAATAAAGTTTATTGTATTTTGAAAAGTGTCATATTTGCAGAGCTGATTCAGTGTTCTTAATTCTCAGAATTTTTTTTTCAACTTGTTTGCAGCTTCCCCCAACTAACATAGTGACTGTTAAGGTAGGTCAGGAGTATAATTACAACTTTGCAAATAGAGAATCCAAAACAAAGAGGTGAGGTCAGCTACTAGCTCTGCCAGGTGAACTCTTAAATTGTCACCTGTTGAAATGGAGCTATTTTTTGTAGTGTCTGGAAGCTTCATCCTCAGTAAGCCTTAGGTCCATCAAGTCATGATGCTGTCATTTTTTTTAGGAGATGGCTCATGCTCCACTTGTCACTGCATTTGAAGCAGTTGAGTCTTGGTGTTAGAGACATCCATGCATTTATGATGGAAGGACTGTGGTCATGAAATCTAGCTAAAAGGGTGGGAGGTAGGGAGTCTATTCTTATCTTCCTGTATTTTTCCTCTGATCACCAGGCCAGAATAGGTTTCACTGTGGTTAGAGTAAATAAAGACTCAGGATGACTTTTTTTTCCTCCAAACAAAAATGAAAAATTCAATTGTCCTGAGGAACACTGATAATGTGAAATAGTGCAACTGTAGTTGTTATTTAAAGGGTCATCTTGGTTTTCAATTTTCTTAAATTTTTGTTTTTTAAAATACAGTATTCTGTGAATATGTTTCTAGTTTGAGCAAAGACTGTTTTTCAAGTTTATACTTTCACAGGGCGTCTGGGTGTCTCAGTGGGTTAAAGCCTCTGCCTTTGGCTTAGGTCATGATCTCAGGGTCCTGCGATCTAGGCCCACATCGGGCTCTCTGCTCGGCAGGGAGCCTGCTTTCTCCTCTCTCTCTGCCTGCCTCTCTGCTTACTTGTGATCTCTCTCTCTGTGTCAAATAAATAAATAAAATCTTTTAAAAAAAGATTATACTTTCACAAAGTGAGGAGGGGTGTTTTAGAGCATTGCATGATTCCATTCATGAAGGTTTTAGGTCACTTGTACCATGTTCTTTCCCTCCTTTAAGCATGGACTATATACCCACAGGAAGAGTTCTATTTCTGGTAATAGAAATGTTTCTGTGGTAACTGTGATTCTGGATTAATTATCTCAAGAGTAATTTTGTTGAGGACGTTGTTCTGGGTACTATTGCTGCATAACCCCCGAACCAGCTACAACCACCACTTAATTCTGCTTCCAGTCTTTTTTTTTTTTTTTTTACATTACATTATTTTTTCAGTGTTCCAAGGTTCGTTTTTTTATGCCCCACACCCAGTGCTCCATGCAATACGTGCCCTCAATACCCATCACCGGGCTCACCCATCTGCCCACCCTCTCCCTTCCAAGACCCTAAGTTTGTGTCTGAGTCCAAAGTCTCCCATGTTTCATTCCCCCTCCCTGATTTACGCCAGTTCACATTCCCTTTCCTTCTCCTACTATCCTCCACATTACTCCTAATGCTTCACAAGTAAATGAAACCATATGATACTTGACTTTCTCTGCTTGGTTTATTTCACTCTGCATAATCTTCTCCAATCCCGTCCATGTTGCTTCAAAAGTTAGGTATTCATCCTTTCTGATGGAGGCATAATAATACTCCATTGTATATATGGACCATATCTTCTTTATTTATTCATCTGCTGAAAGGCACCTTGGCTCTTTCCACAGACTTGTGGGTTGGGAATTCAGAAGGAGTTCCATCCATGGAGGTAGGTGGCAGTGGTGTCGCAGTGGGATATAGGTGAGGAGGCTCTCATCAAAGGCTACCCTGTGCATTCTCACAGGCCCACAGTTGAGTCCCCTGAGAGCTCAGCAGTTAACGGAGCATTTCCATCTACATGGCCTCCTCAGGGTAGTCAGACTTCCTATGTGGTGGATGACCTCCGCCACAGTGATTGTCCCAAAAGAACCCAGCAAAAGTCTTTTCCAGCCTAATCTCTGACATAACACAGCATCAGTGCGGCAAGACTCACTTTGTTACTAACAAGTTGGTAAGATTGGCCTCCTCTTGGTGCAAGGAATATCAAAGCCATTTTTAAACAGTGCTACCTGTGTTTTTGTGTTTTTCTCTAAGAATGACAACTTAGTGTATATTCTCTTAAGCTAATAACCTGAGTTCTCCTCAAGACCCCACATTCATTCTGAGTTCATTCTCTGTGCCCAGAAGCTAGCATGGGTCTGTGTTCTAGCAAATGCTCCAAAATATTCATCAAACTAAACAGAGGGCTGACAAGCTAAGAATCCTGCCATCCAAATGAGGAAGAAACTTGTGGGCTACCAAATTTTTACCTTTGATAAGTTGAAAGGTATATTATGTTGATAAAACCACCTTAATGTAGAGATAACAGAAAAGTGTGGTTTTTAAAGGTCAAGGAGTCTCAGAAGTCCTGTGGTCCCACCCTTCGCACATCTCAACCCTCCACATCCCACTCTCCTTCCCACTCTCAGCCCACCTCACACCACCCTCTTCCTTCTTCTTAGCCCACCTTACCCCACTCACTTTCCCCTCTCCCAGTCCTCTTCATCCCACTCCAGTTATTTAGCAGAGGTCCAGAGTATTTAAGTGGCTTAACTAAATGACAGAGATAGAGTCTATATTTATAAATTCTAGCCATTGCATCTTTTTCATTATAAAACATTTTGTCAGTCGCTATTCAGGCTTATGACTTTGGCAGGGTCACGGAGGATTAGATCTTTAACTGCATGAGGCTGTGAGAGGTGAGTGAGAGATCTTTTCCTCCTCAGGCTTTTTATCCATCCCATTGGGCAGCCAGAGAAAAGTCTCAAAAAAATCGTAAGACTCCAAGTCACTCTCTTCAGATACAGGTCAGAAAAACCAACTTTCTGAACTTTTCCTCCTGTCTTCCAATAAAACCTTGCAGTTTCTAGGCTGGGGCATTGCTGAGATGGCTTCTAGTGATTTACAAAATGCCTGTGAGGAAATGGAGATGTCCCAGAGCCTGGGACAGGGACCTGTTGTCTTTCCAGGGGGTAACCCCATGTGGTCCTGTGATAGGGTAAGACATCATCTGGGCTGTGGTGGGTCAGGAAGGCAGATTATCAAGCCATGTCTCATGCATCACAAAGACGCAATTTTGTCAGGAAGAACAGCATTTTTAACATTACCATTCAATAACTTAACAATGAAAGAAATCACACCTTTTCCTTTGAAGTTTCTCTAACTTTCCTAAGCAAGAGAAGGCTGTGGCCTTAGCCTGTGCCAGGGTCTTAGTTGAGGCTTTCCCAACTTAGTAAACTCCGTATTTACTGGGAAAGACAAATGATAGGACTAGTGCTGAGGCTTGTTCTTAAGCTAATTCCTAAGGTTGGTAGATACTGCTTTAATTCATTAAATCGCTGTTTGTGAGAGGAAAAAAAAAAATCACTCTTTGTGGAAGTGACTGGCTTAGAGTGAGTGTTCCATACATGTTAATTCCCTTTTTGTTCCCTACAGCATTGTATAGTGAGTGACTCATGTTCGCAATATGGAGTATTTCTCTAAAATCCTCTGAATCTTGGTTAGCAAGAAAAAAAAGTCATCCATTTGGCCTTCCAAATTTACTAAAGCCATCAAAAGCTTTACTAAGGCTCTAAGGCTTTTTCTCCTCAGTTCTTTGTCTTGGTCAGGGCTCTCTGGAAAACACACAGGAAAAAGAAACATATATATATATATATATATATATATATATATATATATATACACACACACACACACACACACACACACACACACACACACACACATATATACACACACATGCCAAAAGTGTACACTCATATATGTATACACACACACACATTTATGGAAAGACATTTATTACAAGGAATTGGCTTATGTGATTGTGGAGGCTGATGAGTCCCTAGATCTGCCATCAACAAGTTGGAGACCCCAGGAGAACCAGAGATTTAGTTCCAATAGGAGTCCAAAGCATGAGGACAGGAGTATAGTTCTAGTCCAAAAGCCCTCAGGCTTAAGACTCTGGAAGGGCCAGTGTTTTAGTTTGAATCCTAGCTAGCTAGCTAGGAGAAATAGCATTCTAGCTCAAGGTGGTCAGACAAGAGGAAATTCCCTCTTCCTGGTGGGAGAGTCAGCCTTTTTAGCCAGTTCTTCAACTGATTGGAATGGGACCCACACACATTAGAGAGAGACAATCTGCTTTACTAGAATACCCTCACAGACACAGCCAGAATGATGTTTGACTAAATGTCTGGATACCCTGTGATCCAGTTTACTTGACACATAAAATGAACCATCACTCCTCCAACAAGTGCTCGTCGAATTTAAATTGTAGGTAAAATTTTCTTAGTTGTAACAACAATGATTTTCTGGTTAAAAAGGATGTTTTACCAGAATGTGTAATATCTCCAGTTCTCTGAGCCATCAGATGTTACTGTGTGTTCAGAACTTCTCATTCCAGAGCATGTAAATAAATGGGATGCCCCCTCATCCATGATAATAGGGGGTCAGAAGGAGGAGGATATTCTCTGCTGCCTGGTTGCATCTGTGATGCTCAGAGGAAGGGATATTGGTAAAAGCTTTCTGTCTTCACTCCAGAAGGTGACAGACGTGCCTTTAGTGGTACTACAGATCATGGAGATGGTAACACAGCTTCATGGAGGTTCTCAGTGGTGACATTTCATTGCACACAGTTGGGAAGTGGATCATCTGCACGGTTGTGATTTATCTAAAATTCAGAAATTGTCAGTGTGCCGCACTTTGATTTTATTCAGAAAGCAGTAGCTTTTTCTCATTTGTTGGTAGACAGCTTGGCTGTGTAGAGGCTGTGTGCTGCAGTGGTTAAGAACCTAGAACTACCAGGGCTCCAGCTGCAGACCTACCAACACAGAAGCAAAAATGGGGAACCCTCAAAACTTCTTCGAGCAGGTGTAAAATTATAGAAACAATGGCTGAAGAAGACTTGAGCTTGCTAGAATTTGTGCTTGTATCAGCCAGAATGCTTTATATCTGTCATTACCATGATGACCATTACCATGATTACCAAGAGAAGTGATATAATCTTACCTACCTGCTGTGACGTAGGTTTTGTTGTTGTCCCAAGGCTACAGCATGGAAACAGAAGCCTGGAGAACATAAGTAACTTGTTCTAAGGTCACACAGCACGTAAGGAGCAGAGGTAGCTAGCTACCTGCAGGCATTTGAAACTGAGGAGTCTGGCTTCGAGTATAACTACCAAACTAAGGTGTCCACTTGGGTGGTTTCTCCCTCTGCTACCCAGACAAAAAACCTACAGTCCCCATAGGGCTGCTGGGCAAGTACTCTCTCCTTTTCTGCCTTCGGACCATGCTGCTTAAGCCAGAGGCAGAGGTCTCGGGGGATAAAATGAGAGAGCAGACTGGAAGGGTCAGATGCTTCTCCTCCAGACCTTCACCTGTCCTGAGATTTTTTTTTTTATACCCCATCCCCTCCATCATGCAACCCGCCATCAACCACATGCCCCTTGGAGTATTGTACTGCTCATTCCACTCTGAACTTGGGGTACCCTTTGAAGTCTTTGCTACTTTGGTCACAAAAAAATCTTTGTGTAGAATTTCAATTTACACACCCAGGTGGCCTGTCCTCAGTAAACATCACCCTTCTCTTACTTGGTCCTCCTCCATGTATCAGGGGAGCCTTCTTTTATAGGTGTAGGCGGGGACTGGTGATGGGCTGGTGAGCAAAGCAGACATGGTCCCTGCCCACACAGAGTTTATAGTCTGCTAGGGAAGACAAACATTATTCACAGATCATTCACACATCCTAGAAAGCCATCTTGTGAGTTTACTGAGCTCAGAGGGGGGAGTTGACCTAATCAAGGAGGCCAAGGAAGCCTTCCCTAAGGAGGTGGTACCAAGTGCAGATCTAGGGGAAAAGGAGACCGTGTCACAGGGTGAACCTGCTCAGAGGCCCTATTTGCAGGCAGGAAGAAGTATGGTGATTTTGAGGAACTGAAAGAAGGCCAGCATGGCTGGAGAACAAAGGATGGGGATGTGGTAGAGGAAGAGCAAAGAGAAGCAAGCAGGGTGAGACTGCACAGACTATGTTAAGGATTTGGGCCTATACACATAGAGCAGTTTTTACAGCTCCAGCTGCTCTTCAGAATCACCTGGGGAGCATTTTAGAAATACTGATAAGAGAATCTCATTCCAGAAAATTAAATCCTGGATTTGAGACCAGAGCATAGTTTTTTGGGTGTTTTGTTTTGTTTTCTTTTGTTTTGTTTAAAAGCTTCCAGGTGATTTTTATGGCAATCTTGACCCTCCAGCTGGGGGGAACCACAAGATATTTAAAAGGGAATATGTGTACCATGTGTGTTGAGGGGGAGATGAAGGTCATCATCATCAGATTTACATTTCAGAAAGTATCCCATGGCTAGGTCCCTGGAGTTAGGAAAGCTAGGTCTGCCCTTAGAAAGGAGACTAATTCAGTGACTGCTGAATGGTGCAACTTTGGATAGGGGTAGCAGCAGCAGAGATGAAAAGAGATGGGTAGATAGGAGAGATTTGCGTGTGCTCACACCTCTGGGCCCAGTGAAATGATGATGTTATGGACTCAGTATAGGGAAAAAGAGAGAAGAGGGTTAGCTGGGTGCTGCACACACGGTGGGCTGGATCACTGGGCTATTTGTTGGGATAGCAGCAAGAACTAGAACCAGATGTGATCAGAGAGATGGCAGGGCTTCAGTTTGGCAGGTGGAGTCTGCTTTCATTTCATCTCGTGCCTTATTTCTCTTTTTTCTAGGCCTTTAATGTGGCTCTCACCAATCCTTGCTATTTTTTATGCACTAAAACAAATAATAGCACCAACACCAGGAAACTTCTAAATACTGAATTCACGTCATTGGCTTGATTGATCTGTCTTGGATTATAACTTGAAGCAGCTTACTGAAGAGTAAATGAGCCTTCCCAGGAGATACACGTTTTCCTAGTAAAGTTGTTGCTGTTTCATCTTCTTAAAATTTTTCATATTGCATACTCCTTCAGATGTTTAGTGCCAAATGACAGAAACCTCACTCTAGGAATACCCAGGTGGCTCAGTCGATAAGTGTCTGTCTTCGGCTCAGGTCATGACCCCGGAGACCCAGAAAAAGGCACGCATCGGGCTCCCTGCTCGATGGGAAGCCTCTTCTCCCTCTCTCATTCCCCCTGCTTGTGTTCCCTCTCTAGCTGTGTTTCTGTCAAATAAATAAAATCTTAAAGAAGAAGAAGAAGAAGAAGAAGAAGAAGAAGAAAGAAACCTCAGTCTAATAAACTTAAATAAAAGGAATACTTTATTGTAAGGCTATACAAGTCTCTAACAGAATACAAAGATGAATTTGCAGCTAGGTTCCAAGAAAAACTGAAGTCACAGACTCATGACTTGATGGTATCTACCCTCAGTTCTTTGAACGTGCTCATCTGCTTTGTCCGTCTTTCTCTGTCCTCACGAACCAGATTGCATCACTTTTTTTTTTTTTTTTTTTTTTTTTTTTTGTCAAGCATACTAGAACTGGCAACTTGCGGTTAACTTCTGAGGCTTCAGTTTTAGAGCTCAGACATGAGGGAAGTGGACCTGACTGTGATTACAAACTCCAGAGTTCTGAGGAAGGAACTCCCAGGCTCAGCTGGACCAGGTGTCCTCCGCTAGGCCAATCACCTGTGGCCAGGAAGTATGACCTGAGGGAAAGGTTGGGGTCAGCCCACCTTGATTCAATGACAGCCACTGGACCGTGGCTGAAATGGCTGCTCCTGTGATAGTCCTTCGGAACTGTGTTAGGACTGGGGTGGCAAGCCAGGATTTGGTGAGTAGTACAGGGTTGCTATCACATCCTAAGGAAGAAATTAACAGAAGAAAAACCACAAGATTTAAGTGAAAACAATTCCAAGCAGGTTGATAATTTTACAAAATATTCCATCTCTCTTGACTGCTGTTACTACAGCATCTGAAGTTTCCACGCTTTCTAAAACTTTATCTTAAATAGTGATGAATGTCAGGAGACTTGCATTTGTATGGTATTTGGATTATGAAGTTTTGAGCTGATTCACCAAAGCGGTGCACTAGCTCTGAAATTATACTGATTTTAAACTATCATTTGTATTTCTGTAGATGGGAAATTATGTAACAACTCCTAGCTCTTTTGATTCTCACTAGTATCTCCTTAACACTGAGATTCCCCAAAGCCCAAACAGAAGTAGCGAGAATAGAGATTTCAGTTGCTGTGGGGAAAAGTATGCACTTTGTTCCCTAAGAAATAAAGCAGAACATGTTAGTTGAAAAGTCATGAAGAAGCTGGTTTTGACAGTGTATTCTTTTGAAGCACCAAGATGAAATTAGGGCTGTGCCAATTACTGGTGATGAAAATGATCATAAATAAAGATTTTCCATGAGCTTTATTATGAATGGGTATAGCAGACAACTAGGAAATAACCAGGCCAGGATTTCCATTCGGACTTCCTAGGGTATGGCCCTCTTTGCAAACTCTACACGTCATATGTTCATGACCCTTGGAATTTCCCTCATGAAATGGATAGTTAGAGCTAAACAAAGAATATGGTTAATAACATTTATAAGCTCATCTATTCTTGAGTGTCCCGCAGACCATTTCTGTTAGTTGAGCGAGAAGCCAGGAGCTGGGAGCACAGGCAGGCTTGAGTGGCCCTGCCAGGACTGGCCCTAGGCCAGGCTATGAAGCAGGTGCGGTTTGCCTCGGGTACCCTTGCTCCCTGTATCAGCAAGGACTCTGTTTGCTCCCTTTAGGACCCTCCATACTTACTTTTAACTTCCATTACTGGATGGTACCTATAATTTCCTCTAGTCTTGTTCTCAGCTTATTTTCAGCTAATCGCTGCTAAGGTGTTAATTGATAATTGAGGTGCTATCTCAAACACAGCAGAACTGAGGGGTGGGGATTTGGATTCTGGACCTGGCTCCGCTGTTATCACTCAGTGTCATCTACGGCTAATTTGTTTTCTCTGTCCCAGACTTCCATTTTCTCATCATTAAATCAGACAGGAAAGAATTAGATCAATGCTAAGCTATCTTCCAGATATTAAATTGTTAGGCCATATAACAACAGCTTTAAGACACATTATCTTTAAAAAGTACAAGATGGACAGTGCTCTTCCTTTCAGTGGCAGCGTCAGCACACTCTTCAGTAAAGAGCTGGAGCGTGAATGTTTTAGGCCTTGTGGGCCACATGGTCGCTGTTGCAAGTACTAACTACTGTGGCGATGTGACAGCAGCTTTAGACAACAGCATGTGTTTATACAGATGTGGCCCTAGTTGGCCTTCAAGGTATAGTTTTCAGACCCCTAGTTCAGAATTCAGTGTTTGGAACCAAGTTGCTTGAGTTCACAGCTCCGCTCTCCCAGCTCCCTAACCTTTCTGTGCCCAGCTGCCTCCTCTGTAAACAATGAGAGAAATGGTGTGGACGTCCCTCCTAGGGCGGCTGTGGGGAGTTCCTGAGTTCATCTGTGTAAGGCACTTGGACTCGTGCTCAGTTTATAAGAAGCACCGTTAACTGTGGTTATGCTTCCTCTTTTCAGCTTCATTTTGTGCTTCTGTAGAGTGTTTTTGTGTTGCTGAGCCCAGCCCAACAACCTCTTCTGCAGGGAGGTAGAAAGAGGGAAAGAGCCGCTCGCCTGCCAGGTGAAGAAAGACCTATCCTTATAAGGAGACTTCTCTATTTGTGAACTTTCTATGGGTGGAAAGTCATAGGTAGATTTAAAGCTTTTTATTGGAGCAAAAGCGCATCAGTTCGGCCTACCTCCCACTAGCGGTTCTCATGCTCACTTGTGTGCTACTGCTTTGAATCTAGACGGATGGCCTTGCAGCCTTCTGCGTGCTAGCTTCTTGGTAAGCCAGCTTTGGGGCACCATTCCGAAAAAGAACAAATAAGGAAAAGGGTGGCAAAACCACTTCTGTCCATGTTGATGAGCCCAGATCCCTTCAGAGCCCTTTCAGAGTTTCTCCTTGATTGGTGGTGATGATAGGTGAGTTGATAATGCCAGTGGTTAGGAGAAAGTTGCCTCAAAGTGGCCCATCACAAAATCAGGAAAAGGAGCACATTAGCCAGAAGGGGGAAGGTATCACTGAACAATGAGGCAGCAGGGACTACAGTCCTCGAGACAGAAGGCCCAAGTGGAGATTTGCTTCTGCTGCTTCCCATCAATGGGACGTGGGTCAATATCACACTGCCTTTCCAAGTCTGTTTCTTCTTCTGTAAAATGGAAATCACAATGCATGCTCTGCCTGCAACCCAGGGCTGGGGTGCATCAGATAAAAACAATTCATGTGAAAGTCCTCTTGAAACATTGAAATCTAGCACAAAAGCCATCATAAGCACAACTCCCATCTTAAAACAGAAGACAGAAGACATCACTGTCTAAAGAAACTGATAACCTACAAAACATTCTAAATTATGAGTAGTCAGTCATACCTTCAAGATACATCTTATTCATAACTAAAGAAAGGAAATCCTTGTTAACATTCTGATACATCCACCCAGCAAGGATTTTGAGTGTTAAAATAAAAGACTCTGGGGCTCCTGGGTGGCTCAGGGGGTTAAGCCTCTGCCTTCCCCTCAGGTCATGATCTCAGGGCCCTAGGATCTGGGCTGCATCTGGCTCTCTACTCAGTGGGGAGCCTGCTTCCTCCTCTCTCTCTCCGCCTGCCTCTCTGCCTACTTGTGATCTCTCCCTGTCAAATACATAAATAAAATCTTTAAAAATAAATAAATAAAAATAAAAGACTCTGACCAATTTTAGAAAAATTGGCACTGTCAGAATACAGCCTTACCTGATCTAAAGTGTTTTCCTTGCATATACAGCTTGGCAAGACCCAGAGAAAAGGCTGTGTGCTTGGAGCTAGATTGGGGAGGCTGATGGTAATGTGTTTCCTTTATTCTGCGAGGCTGTCTGAATACTCGGTCTTGGTTCTGTCAGAAGCACTGACAGTTCTGGATCTCCTCCAGTGGAGGGAACAAAGGCTAGAGTTTCTTTTGAAAAATTCTTTCTGAGCACTGAGATTGTCCAACACAGTTTCCTTGATAAAGGGCTCATTATCTATCAGTATGACTTTGCCCTTAATTTTCATGCTGGCAGGGCCAACACGAGCATATTTAAGCAAATCCTTTTACCCAGACAGCTGTAACAGCACCCTGACAATTTGTGAAAGCACTCAAAGCTTGGGTGTGGAATATAATCAACTATGGGTTAAATTTCCAGTCATTTGAATCACCAAAAATTTACAATTTATTTTCTTGCTTTTCATTGTATTTACACTTGTCAGTTTTCAAATGCAAGCTCGTTTTCAAATAAAAAAATAGTAGAATGTTTCCGAATTGCTTTCTTAGCTCAGCTGACACATGCTTATGGATCTAAGTGGGTTGCTTGTGTTGGAGTAAGGTGGCTCCAGAAGGTTGGAAAAAAGTGGCAGTCTGAGAAATAAATCTGTGTTAACAACACATGATGTAGCATTGAGTGAGTGAATGAGTGTGTGTGTGTGTGTGTGTGTGTGTGTGTGTCTTGTGTGTGTGACACAGAGAGTCTGTAAATAGTGATGAAGAAAATCTTGTATCCACCAAGTAAGTCTGTTCTAGTTTGTAAGAGGCAAGCCCGGAGTGCTTAGAAAGCTGTTCAGAAAGCTAAAAGCTGACTAAGTGTCCTGTAAGCTTTGTAATGAATTTTTAATCAAAGTGAGGTAGCTTCACAGAGCCCATGCAGAGGAATGTCAGAAAGTAAGAGGGAGCCAGCACCAAGGAGAAAGTTCTGGAGCTGGGAGATACAAACATGCAGTTTACTGGGGAGATACACTCCACTGGGTGCCTGGGACATTTCTAGAAGGCTTTCCTGGAGCCAGGAGGAAATACCCCTCAGTTTATACTGAATGCTTCCAAGGCTCATCCACATTGTGTTGTGGGTCAGAGCTTGATTCTTTTTTTTAATGGCCAAATACTATTTTATTGTATGGATACAGACCACATTTGCTCCTCCATCAATCAGTTGATGAACACATGGGTTGTTTCCAGCTTGTGGCAATTGCGAATAACGCTGTTGTGAACATTGGCATAAAATATTCTATTTGAGTCTCTTCTCCTTGTGGTTTTAATTTGCATTTCTCTAATAACTAAAGATGTGTAGCTTCTATACATGAGTTTATTTGCCATCCATTTATCTTCTTTGGTAAAGTGTTTAAATCTTTTGTCCATTTTGAAAAAACGTGTTTGCTTTTTCTTTATTGTGCTGTGAGATTTCCTAATGTACTCTTAATACAAGTTCTTTGTTGGACACACATTTTGTAAATATTTTCTCCCAAGATGTGGCTTTTTATTTTCATAACAGTGTCATTTTAAGAGCACACATCTCGATTTTCTTTTAAAGATTTTATTAGAGAGAGAGAGAGAGAGTGAGTGGGAGGAGGGGCAGAGGGAGAGAAAGAATCTCAGACTCCACCAAGCATTGAGCCTAATGCAGGGCTCGATTTCATGACCCTGAGATCATGACATGAGCTGAAATGAAGTCAGATGCCAAACTGATTGAGCAACTCAGGCACCCCAAAACGTTTCAGTTTTGATGAAGTTCAGTTTATCGATTTTTTTTTCTTTCATAGTTGATGATGTTTGTGTCCTGATTTTTACAAAATCTTTTGTAAATGTATACTTTCTTTTAGGAGTTTGTAGTCTTCGAAATTTTTTGGTCTGTGATCCATTTCTAGTCCATTTTTTATTTTGTGGAACATCAGCACTTTAGTTCATTTTCCCTTGTATGTGGGAAAGCTGCTCTGTCCCCAAATCTGGCTCAGACTTACTGGGACTCTCAGAGGTTCTTTCTGATTCACACTTGCATACTAGTGTTTTAACAGTCACAAATACAGGAATTTGCATTGTGTTTCCTTGAACTTTCCAGGCTTTTCTCCCTTGCTGAGGGCCCGCTATGTACCAAGAAGTCTGCTAGCTGCTGGAGTTACACAAAAATAAAAAGTGGCCCTTGCATTCAAGAAAATAATTATGCAGAAATTTGTTTCTATGTTTCACATTTTATCAACTCTACTGATTACTGTATTGTAACTTTTTTTTTGTAACTTTTTTTTTTAAGGCCAGCTTCTTCTTTCAAGGGATTTTGAGAACAGATGTGGAGTAAAATGTAGCTGAAGCTACCCTGAAGCTTGCTCATTTAATTGCATCTCATACTAGTTGATTTGTTGAGTCTCCTTCCCAACAGTTTATGAGGATTCAGAACTAAAATATTAGGGATGCCCAGAGAGCAGATGGTGATCAGGGAACTTGGGGTACAGATCATTGTGACCTGACATGTTCTCTGGGATATAGTCAGAAGTTGCCACTCTTTCTAGTACTTCACCATAGTTAACAGCTTGTTCATGTTTCTCCTAGTATGTGTTTAACTTAGTTAACTCACAGTGGTGTAAGATCTTACGCTAAGTAATACAAGGATTGGGTCCCCTCATCTCTGTTCCTTCACCCGCCAAGCATTTCAGCTATCAAGGCAGGAGAGAGGAAAAATACAAATATTAGGCCACATTCCTTAGTGTTGGGCCCCAGCGTGGCTCTCCTGGGGAGTTCCCTGCTACCCTCTCTTAGCTTTGAGTGCCTGCAATGTTTGGTGCCACAGAGAATAGAAAGCTGAAAATACATGGGTCTGTAGACCAGAAGTTTGACATTTCAACAAGTTATTTGTCCTCTTGCGTGTCCTTTTTTTGTTGAGGTCCACTTTTTGTGATGTAAGGCATCGTAAAATCATAAACTGGTGGTCGTCGCACTTATGTGGGCTAACTTAGGTTTCAACAAATGTTGAATTAATTGCCAGCATTTACTAATTGAGAAATTGCCCATAAAAATCTGGGTTTCCAGCTTCTCTGTGAAAATTGGAAGGTCTGGCAAATCTGGGCTCACATTCCTGTGTGGTAACAATCAATTGAACGCTAGTACCAGCTGCTTCCTATAAGACCAGTCATTTGGGCTCCATCTCTCCCAGATGACTTTCCTGATGGCACCTGTCCTACCTGGGTCGGGTCCTGCAGGACAGTTGTTCTTCACACTGGAATCACGTGAGGAACTGTAACAGCCAGGGATGCCCTTGTTCTGCCCCCAGAGGTTTTGATGTAATCTCTCTGGGGTGCAGACTAGGCATTGGGATTTATATGCCTTCCCCAGGCTGTAGTCAGACTTGAGGACCCCTGCTGAGAGAGAGTATTGCAACCTTTAAATTGCACATCAGTTACCTGGGGGTTTTGTTAAAATGCAGATTGTGATTCAGTAGGTCTGGGATAGTGCGGGGTGGGGGGTGATGCTGCATCTCTAAGAAGCTCCTAGATGGTGCCAATAGTGCTGGCGTATGGATCTCTCTTTGAGAAGTAAGGCTCTGAGGCATTTGTTTTATTTATCTCATTTTGTTTTTTTGAACCCTAAACTACATACTTGGGTTTTGAGTCTAAAGGAATTGTATTCTAGCCCTCACATTATTATTACGGTAGCTGGAGTAGTGCTGGCAAATGAGAGTATCCAGCCAATCGTCTTTGGGGAGGACCCTTAGCTTGCTGTGGCTGCTGAAAGCCTTTCAGGGTGCTGGGGTATCCTTGTCTTTGGTCAGTCTGACTTCTTCCAAACCACCTGCATTGTCACCAACTGTACATGATATCCCTAGCTTGCTTTAGGAAATTGTACATTCTCTGGCATTTTGAGTTCCTTGGTGGTGGCACCACCTGTCAGCCAGCAGTTTGGCTGCTACTGAATGCGATGGTGGTGTTTCTGTGCCCATTTGAGCATTTCCTTGAAGAGGTTTTTATTCTGTGTTCCCAGATGCCCTAGGACTAGAGCAAAGGCTCTCAAACCTCCTCTTGCCTGAGACAACTTGGAAGGCTTATTTAAACAGATTGCGAGGCTCCTGCCTCAGCATTGCTGATTCAGTAGGGACAGAGAATTTGCATTTTCAACAGTTGCCCAGGAGAGAATAACAAGGCTTGCCCAAAGATCTAGAGGTTCCCCTTGGCCTCACCACTTGGCTTCTTTTAACAGTTACTTTTTATGAGTCCATATAAGATTTTATTTAGGAAAAAGGTGTATTTTAAAGTCTGAGTACTGCTGTTCTGCTGCTTTTTATTCATAGATACCAGTGGAAAATGGAAAAAAAAAAGGTATTGTTAGTGATATGGGAGGGCAGGTATCAATACAGATGAAACAAATACTGAACTTAATCAGTTTATCAAAAAAGAGCCCTATTGTCCTCCCATGGGATACTCTTTGGACTTACACTGTGTGGTCAGTATGATATGAAAGAAGATACAACATAAATGGCTGAAGACCATCTAAAAAAAGGAAGCTTAAAGAGTTCATGCGTTTTTAGGTTTGGTGGGAATAGAACCCCACCCTAACCATACCTAAGTTCCTTTCAAGGAACACATCATGTACAAAAGGAGGAGATGACTGATAAGGTTTCTTCAGACCCAAGCCTAAAGGAAATATAAACATCACACCACTTACAGCTTGGCTTATTGGACTGGGTCAAAGTAATTCTACCACAGGGTGAGACAACTCATTTCAGTTACAAAGCTCAGGCAAACAAGAAATGAGGCCCTTCATTTCACAGAGTAAGGTGGAAAGGACATCACTTGGGTAAACTTTTAGATTAAGAGGATTCTTAAACATGTAGGTAGCTCTCTCTTTCTCTCTCTCCACTTAAAGAGACATGTTGGAATAATAGGCCAATACCTGATACCTGAAGTGGAACTAACTTTTCTGTTAGAGTGTGAGGCACCTTTTAAAAATGATTTTATTGTCTGAGGATACTCAAGACATTTCAGAATGTTCTTTACTAACAACAACCACGGGAATAAAACACCAATTTCAGAGTTTGGCAAAAGTTTAAATGCTTGGTTTTTTTTTTTTTTTTTTTTTTTTTTAAGAATATCCTTGCAAGGAAATGGGGAGACAGCTGTAGAAAGTGCTCTAGGGCAAGCAAACTAGGCTGGTGCAGATCTCAAAACTGCTAAAAGAGGGATCTGGAAACCGGTTTAAACAGCGGACTCTTAGAGGGCTTAATAGTAAAGGGCAGAAAGAACACAGGTTGCTTGCATTCCATCTTACCGTCACTGGAAGGTCTGAACCAACACCGGATTTTTTTTTTTTTTTTTTTTTAGCAACTTAGTAATGATTCTTAGTGGGAGAATCCGCATTTGAAAGCGAATTTACGGGGCGGTATAATTCACGTGACCTTCTACTTAACGATACCCTGAGCAAGGAGAGGGCCCGCGATCCGCCTGTGCGACCTACATCTGCTCGGTGATGCAAAGGCTGGAAAGGATCAGTCAGCGTGCGCCCTCCTCATTAAACTCTCTTCTCTTTTCCTGGGCCCGCCTGGCTCCCCGTGGCGGTGGTGCCAGACTGCTGGAACTCGGGGCAGCCTGCGGGCACCAGCCCGTCCGGCTCTCCCTTTCACCCTTCGTTCACCCCCGGGCGCCACGCGGGTGGCTTGGTTTTTCCGCCCACTGCCGAGGCCGTGTTGGCGAGGCTGGGAATTACATAGCCTCCCCCCCTTGGCGAGCCCTAGAATATGAGTCCTTCCCGCTCCTGGCACTCGGCTAGGGCGCTAGGGGCTCGAGGGCGGCTGGGGTTCGTCTCTGGACGCTGATTAGAGATGCAGCCTCTAAATCTGAACTCGTCTTCCACCTCTCCCAGCCCCACCGTCTCCGGTCTCGGAGACACCGGCAGCTGGCTATGTCGCGGGCGGGCGGAGAGCCAGAGCGCTCCACCGCGGAGGTAGCGCGCGGTCCCGCCGGCTGGGGCATCCCCGCGGCCGGGGGCGGAAGGCCAGCCCAGCAGCAGGAAGGGTCCGCAGAGCCTGAGCTCCGCCCCTCCGGCCGTCCGGCTCGCAGGCCCACAGAGCAAGTGGCCCCGGCGGAGGGCGCGGCGCCAGCAGAGAGGGGCGGAGACGCGCGCGCTGGATGGCTCGGGCTCGGGGGCGGGGCGCGATGGGCCGGGCCGGAGGCGGGGCCGGGGCCGGGGCCGGGGCCGGGAGCTGGAGCTGCGGGCTGTCGGAGAGGAGTCGCGAGCAGCTGGAGCCGAGTTGGAGGAAGCGGCGACCGCGACGAGGGCGGCGGGATAGAGGGTTGGAGCCGCCGAGCTCGGATCGGGAACGACGGGCGTGTCGGGGCCGGGTCAGAGGCGCGTCGGAGGCCGGCGCTGCAGCCTGGGCCCAGCAGAGGAAGGAAGCCGGCCGGCGAGGGAGGTAGGCGCCGGCAGCGGGGCCGAGTGTGTGTGTGCCGGGGAGGGGAAGGCGGTGCGTGCGCGCGCGGCTACCGCCGTTCTCTTCCTGTCACCAGCAGCCGCTTCTGCAGAGCCGAGCGGGGGGAAAGCGGGGCCGGCCGCCGGCATTGCCGGTTCTCGGCCAGCGTTCTGCGTGCTCCCGCAGCTTGCGAGCTCCCGTTTCCCCGTTCTTCTCACGAGCTGGCTCTCTCTGCACGCCACCGGACTCATTCTTCCCCCGAGTTGCAGGCGATCTCGGGCTTGTTCCCATCCCTTCGTTACCGTACACTTCTGAGGGTCCTTACTATCGCCTTGCTGCAGTTTTCCGGGGTCCTTCACCGGAGAAGAGGGCCCAGACCGTTGCCTTTGCGTTAGCGGGAAGGAGCGGAGCCTCCCTCCGCGTCCCCCAGCTGCAAGCAGGGTCGCTGCTCCGGCCGTTCCTCCGAGCGGGTGGGGCAGCGGTGGTCCCCGGAGCTCGCCACGAGCCCCCGCCCTCCGAAGTTTGCCTTCCTCCTCTTCCGGGGTGGGGGAAGTGCGCCTTGGGGCGGCTGGTCGCTGGGGCCCTAAAGGGCGTCTAGTGTGGGCTGGGCCTGGACAGGTTGTTGGAGGCATATTTTATGGGGTCCTCCAACAGTCCGGAAATCCAGCTTTTTGTAGCGCGGGGCGAGACTGAAGGGACCTGCCCAGCAATATGGAGCCGGCTAGGAAGAGCAAGAGTGTGGCAAGCCCGAGCTAAAATATCGTGGGGAATTGTCTGGCAACCACAGCTCTAACACTCACTTCCCAAGAGCAGAAACTGCCCCGCAGATCACAAGACAAAGAGAATTGAAGAGCTCTGGCCAAGCACTCCTGTACAGATACATACTGTGGTAACCAGAATTCGAGCATGAAATAGAAGGGTGTGAGCGGAATGGCTGTTACATGTTGAATACAGAACGCGTGTGAACTGGATTTGGGGAATTTCTTATGCTTCCCTGAGTGCTATTAATATCGAAAAGGTCTCACTTCCACTGTTAATTCCTGGTGGAGCTGCAGCACTTTTGGTAGCCCGAATGAGTTTACTTTTTATTTGGGGCTTTTGTGACTCTGGAAGCAACACTTTTTTTTTTCTTTTTTCTTTTTCTGTTCTCTTCTTTTTCTCTTTGTCATTCACTGTGAAGTTCGACTGGATAAAGCAGTTCCGGGTTTTGAGTGCAGCATAAGATTGTCATTTCAGTGTAACGAGGTTCAAGTTTTAGTTGTTAGGCGGGACCTTCACAGAGCTTATTGACCCAGGCATTTACGTTGAATTGTGTTTTAATGTTTCATTAACTTGGGTTTCATTTTGCAACCTTAAAGATGGGTAGGTATTAGCTAGGAAAGATCAGAGAAGACCGGTTCTTTTCCAAGGCACACTGTTAAGAGTGATGGATCTCACTGGGAATTTGGTGATTTCTGCGGAGAAGACCACAAACAGCTTTTATCTTTAAAAAAGAACCCCCCCCCCCCATACGGGCTTTTGATAGCTCACACTGTCCTTAAACAGTTCAGATCAATAGAGGGTAGTTTCTTAGAAGAAGTCGCTTAAATTTTGGGAAGCCAGTGTTTGGGTTGTTACAAAGAAAATACCCTAAAAGTATTGGGGGGCAGTGTCCCTCTAAAGTTTGAAAAGATGTGTTGGGTTCAGAATCAAGCTTTATATTGGGGAAAGGTCAGTGGAGGCAACTACCTGCCTTGCAGAATTTTTTGGTTATGTCACTGCTGGCCTCGTCAGCTTTTATATGCCTATTGCAGGTAGGTTGTAGATAGTCATACTTTTTTCATAGCGGTGTATAGGTGTTTGTGATTGGGAGGATGATCTATGTATCTCATATTGGCTTTCAAAGTGTGACGTGCTTTTGCTTTTTAACTTCCATCTTGATTTGGGACCTGTTCTTGTCAGTTGCATAACAGAACTCTAGTGTACACATATCTATCTGCTGTTTTATCTGCTTTTGTAAAATGATGTTATCACTGTGTCCTTTCACATGTGTGATGCTGATAGTGTGAAAAAGCACTTCACTTCCCTTCAATTAATTATATTGTCATTTCTTAGCTATTTTTTTAAATTCGTATTTATTAAGATTAGGAAATCCCCACAGCATAAAAAGTTTTGGGGAACAGAAGTGGTACAATAAGTTATAGTTAATACACGTTTTGATTGTTGGTAGTGGTGCTGGTAGCATGCATTTATCTTCTGAAAATGCCACTTGCACCTCAGCCGAGTTTTGAAGGATTTTGTATTTTAAATGCAAACATACACCATCTATCTGAATCTTGAGTTGTAAAAAGTGACCTCCTATGTATTAATTACATTTTTACATGAATGCCATGTAATTCAGTGTGTTGCTCAGAATTTCCTTTTTTTCTCAAGTGGTCCATGGGTCAAGTTCTCAAAAGGCATCCACTCTGATTGTCCACTTGCTCATTAAAACAGGGACGATTTCAGTTTGTCTTCTATTGTGTTTGCATTTTGTGATTTCCAAAATGCATTTTATTGAATAAAGAGATGGTGAATGAGCAGATGTAAAGAAAATGATTTTGTGGTCAGGGTAGATGATGAAAAGCTGATATAATGGCTGCGTTTGGGGAGTTGCTTTTAATTCTCTCACCTGAGGGGCATACACCATACCGAAGAAAATGGGAAGTGCTTCTTTCTGTATGTTACACATTTTCAGCAGGCTCCCCACAGATCTGTTTTGGAGGGCAAAGGGATTTACCAGGGAACTCAAGAGAATGGAGCCTCTTTAGTGAAGCTCTCAGAAAATGAGGTTGGAAGAAATAAGTGAGTGTAAGGAATGGCTTGTCAATTTAGTGGTTTTTTTTTTTGTTTTCTTTTTTTTTAACCTTAGAAGGCACAATATAAATTCTATAACCATTTTTAATCAAGAACTTAGGTTGTAAGTAATTTTTAAAATATTCACGTTATTGCTTTTTTCCCCTCTGATTCCTCCACCTCCATCCTAATGTGATTTCTTACTGTGCTTCTGCCAACTCCCTTATTGGAATTACTTGTCTAAAAGAATGGTGATTAAAGGCCATTTCATGTGCATTATGCCAAATGAGCTGAAAAATAGACTACGTAATTACTCATAAACTTGTCTGTTTGGCTTATGTTGTTTTTTTTTTTTCCTCCCCCCCCCAAGTGTATAATGAGCATAGCATAGATTTTGCTAGGAAAAAAAAAAAGTCCTGCGATGAAAACATCTTTGGAGATTTTATCTTCCCAGCATTGTTTTCCTTAAAGTAAATCAAGTACATACCCACAGGCACCTGAAGCCAAAATAGTTTTCAGGTTAAGGATCACCCCAGAGAGAGCCAGAGTGTGAGAAGACTCCACTGGTGTGCAAGAGTGAGTTAATAATGCGAGGTACCAGGTCAGGCATGCCTTGCCCCTCCCCTTCTTGGCTGGACCCCTGTGGTGCAGACCCTAGACTCATTCCCCTAGAGGATCTAGGGCTGAAACCTCAGGACCCAGCTACCTTTAATCTGTGGAGCGCTCTCTTCTCTTTGAGGGCAGCTAGGCAGCCTGCTCCAAACCCTGTTGGAGAGGAGTTTTGGCCCCTCCCAGATCTCCTTCGCCCTGACCTCCAGAGCCACCCTCTCCCTCAGGCTGGGAGGGAAGAAGTGGGCAAAGTCCATGTGCAGCCCTGTGTGTGTGTGTGTGTGTGTGTGTGTGTGTGTGTGTGTACACTTACTCTGGAAAGGAGTTAAAGGGATTGCAGAGAGTTTTATTTTGGTTAACTTGAGGATTCGTTTACCAGGTTTACAAGCTTTTAGAGGCAATGCAAACAAAAAATTCTAGCAGATACTCCTCATTCAAATAAGAATCATATACATGGCAGTAAGGGGCAGTAGTAATAATAGTAGTAATGGAACCAGTAATAACATAGGTGCAGTTTACTAGCTATGTAGCATCAGGCAAATCATTTAACTTTTCTGTGCTTGTTTTCTCATCTGTAAAATGGGGATGGTAATCGTATCTAGGGTGGTTGTAAGGATTCATTGAGTTGTTCTATGCAAAACTCTTAAGAGTTGTGCCTGGCCCATAGTAAACACTATGTTGGTGTTAATTATATTAAGTTCTAATTATCAAGCATGGAGCTAAGCACTTTATGTATGTAATTTCATTTAATTCTCATGGTAACCCTGGGAGGTGTAAGTTTGCTCATTGTGGCTGTCTCACAGATGATGAATTTGTGCCACAGAGAGATCCAAGTAACTTGCCCAAAGTTAAAAATCCAGACAGTGATGGGGACAGCTGCCTCTGTCTGAAGCTCAGTGCTTAGACTAATCTCTTTAAGACTTTTGCAAAATAGCATTGTATTTTCACGAGAGGAGGGGGTTCAGATTATCTCATTCAGTCCTCTCGTTCCACCGCCGTTTCCTTGGGCTTCTTCCCTGTGATAATGCAGGGAACAAGAACGGTCAGCCCTGCGGTCTTGCTGTGGTGGTGGAATGTATTTCTCAGGCCCCCAGGACCCGGAGCTGAGCACTGGCATCTTTCTGCCAGCCTCCGGTGAGGACTCTGGTGGACCTGGCCTCTCTTCGCTTCCCCTCCTAAACTGTTTGGTTGTGTGTCATCACTTTGCCTTCTGGAGAGTCCTGGCTCCTTGTTGTTTCATCTTGGTTTGTCTGGTACCCCGCCCATCCCCACTGCTCCTCCAGCCCCAGAGTCTTGCCCTAGACAGCCTGCTTGCCCACAGCATGAACTCAGCTCTGAGCTTCACAGCCGGCCACACATTCTGGTTGGTTTGAAGTGAATGAGGATACCTGATCGCTGTTACTTTAGGCTTAATCGAAGTTTGCCCTAACTTTGATCTTTATGATTTCCAGGACGTTGTATTGGACAGGTGAAGAGATTTTTAAATAATGATGGGGGTGGAAGGAGAGATGCAATGTAGGGAAGTATGGGCTGTGGGCCCAGGAACCCTCCATTGCCTTTGCAGCCGAGGTGAACACCCACTGTGTGCTGGGACCCAGTGCCAAACCATTCACTGAATCACACGATAGAGTCGTAGGATTGGAGTGTATTCCTGATTTACTTCAAGTGATTTAAAAATATTCTATATTCTGGTCTCCTCACCAAGTTTGCTAAATCCTAACCCTTTGTAAAAGGAGAATGAGTGAGTCACAGTCAGAGGACTTTTCAAAGAATTTTGTTTGGTTCTTTGCCAGAATGCCTGCAGGTTAGAGGGTTAAATAGAAAGTTTACATTCAGGCCTTTCTACATTAAGAAGTCATGGGTTTCTCCTGATTGTTAAGCATGAGACACAATTTTATTTTGGGAATCAAAAATAGGAATTGCACAGTATTGTAGCAAAGAGAGAAAATATACAATGATTAATGGTGTTTTAGGCAAGCAGTATTTAAAAGGATTGAAAGACTAGACCACAATAATTGCCATTAAAGAAATTTCGAGGGGTGCCTGGGTGGCTCAGTTTGTTAAGGGACTGCTTTCGGCTCAGGTCATGATCCTGGAGACCCGGGATCGAGCCCTACATCGGGCTTCCTGCTCAGTGGGAGGCCTGCTTCTCCCTCTCTCGGTCCCTCTGTTTGTGTTCCCTCTCTAGCTGTGTTTCTCTCTGTCAAATAAATAAATAAAATCTTTAAAAAAAAAAAAAAGAAATTGTGAGCTGTTGCATGGGATGTTATGTAAGAATAAGTTATAAAATTCCTTTATATCTTTTGTTACTGTAACTTACTTGTTAGGTAGTAGCTTGGAGCCTAGATCGGAAAATCGCATTGCTTACTTGAAAACATTAAGCTATAGATGGGTGGGTATTACCCACCTATAAAACCTTTACTGTGTTAACAGTTATGTTGGAGGTACCTGGAAATAGTTCATTCGACTGGTGAAGGTAGCCAGAGATTTGGAGGCATAATCTTGTGAATCTGGGCAGCATATATCCTGTTGATGTGGGTTGTTCCAGCTCCAAATTGATCCCAGGAGGGTTACATTACACAGGTGCTGCCAGTGTCTCAGGCTGCTGAGTCTTCTGCAGTCCTGGGGAGAATGTAAGGGTAAGAGAAAAAAAGAACTTGCCAGTTGCCCAGTATGATAGTTCTTGCGACTGTGGATTCATGCTCCACGTATTCCCCTGGGGAGGAACTGAGTTGTTAGAAATTGTGTTGTCAGGGGCCTGGGATATCAGTAGGGGGCATAGATGCCAAGAGGGATACAGGTGGCAGAAGCTTCAGCTTGTAGAGCAGAAGTGGGCAGGATTCCAGAAGTGGGCAGCCTTCCAGAAGTGATATGCCCAGTATTCTCTCATTCACTAGCTTATAGACTTCTTTGGCAAGAATGCATTTTACTGAAGTTTCTTTGCAAGAAAATTTCTTGCAAATTTCTTGTCCAAGACTCTGGGTCCTGAACTTGGTGGAACTGCTGCCAAGTTGTACTGGATTTTTGAGCAGGTGTGTTTGTAAAAGAGCCACAAACACTATCAGTGAGGCCACTGTTGGAGTAAATAAAAAGCAGACTTTCAGGGTTAATCTGCGGGGAGGGGGTCAGAATATGCCGGCAAAGAATCTGCATCATTGACCCAGTGGACATACCTGGTCTGTCCTCAGTCAGCAAAGCAGGTTGAATTTGGGCAGTAGGTTCTAGTGCTGTCAAAAGTCGTAGCCTTGGAGCCAGACTGCTCCCAGTTGCTGACTGTTACCATGTACTCAATTCTCTGTACCTCAGATTCCTCCTCTGCCAAGGTACTCAATTCTCTGTACCTCAGATTCCTCCTCTGCAAAGTGAGAATATTGATAGTGCTGCCTTAGGGTGACAGTGAGCAGTGAACATGCCAATGCACATATAGTTCCTCATGAACATTGGGTGGTAATGGTTGAGTGAGTTAATACACATCCAGCGCGCAGTAAGTGTTAGACAATGCCCATGATGACTGTGATGACAGTTATAGTCATCGAAATGGGTGTGGCCATCAGGAGAAAGTATGCCCCCTGTGGCTGGTTGAGGTGCCTGCCCCTTCTCCACCGCCAGGGGCCCTGCACTTTGCCATAGGACACGATCCAGTTGCCGCCCAGATGACTAGTCAGGACTCCCTCTCCTCTTACAAGGTTGCTCTCCAGCTACTCAGTTGGTGCGGACTTTTGGCCAACCTTCAATTGTTTGGATTGATCTTCCTGGCTTTAATGTTGTGGAGTCCCAGAAGACAGGAATGGTGTGTTTTTATAATCCTAGCATCATAGAAGATGCAGGGTTCTGTTGATTTTTGTGTTTTGTTTTGTTTTGTTTTGTTTTGTTTTGTTTTGTTTAAATCAGACAAAGGCCCAGAATTCTGCACAGGATTCTTCTTCCACAGAAAGTAAGGTTCTTTTTAAAAACCACCAGGGATGGGAATTAGTAGAGACATCTAGGTCTTTGGCACCTGGGTTGGGGATTGCTACTCTCATTCATCAGGTTCCTCAGGGTTCTTTTTCTCTTTGTACAGATTTAGCCTCAGGCCAGCATAAGCACAGTTTTCAGGTTGGTAAAACCTTGACCAGATATGGGGCCTCTTCTCAGTTTGGTGCCCCTTGTTTAGGATCATGCAGATCTGTATAGGTGTGCTGTGATCAGGGGCCAGGTGTTTGCCCAGGGCTGTATAGGGGAGAGAGTGATGAAGACAGAGAGAGAGACGCAGACAGGGGGGGAGGACGAGAGGGTGGGTATAATATTCCCTATTCTGGTAAGAATCTCCCCAAACTGGCCCACTGAGTTGTTGAAATAGAACAAGCCATAGGCAGCAGCTGGTGGAAAGATCTCTCCAACATACTAGTTGAGGATTTTTTTTTTTCCCCCGAAAAAGGCCTATGTTGCCAGGAAAAGCTAACAAAAATTTCAAGGCAGATTTGGAGGAATTAAATTATTCTTAGGCATGTTGCCTGGTTTCCAGGCATTTAGGGATATGTAAATTTTCATGTTCCTTAGAGTTCTGTGTCTCATTTGTACAGAGTACATCAGTACTAAAAACAAGATTTGCTAGTCCTACATTTTAGTGTGAATTTCTGCATTGAATATTTAATTTGATTCTGGATCCATCAAAAGGAGAGGTTGTCTTCAAACATAATATAGTTTATTTTTCTAATACACCGTGCTGGTTGCTTTAGTATTTTTTTTTTTAATCTGATGACTGAAATACAAAGTTAGAATACCACCTCCAATGAATATTCTTATTACTCAAAGGCTTCCAGTGTTTGTTTTGCTTCTTTTAATATTAACTCTCCTAAGAGTGTTATTGGACTACCACTAAGAGGCTCTAACCACATGAAGTTGAACACTTGACACTTCTGAATGTTAAGATGCATCACAAGCTATGATTAGGTTTTGCATATTAAGATGCATATGCTGATCGGTTCCTATAAAACTAAACTTCTCAAGTGGCCTCCTCGTTAAAACATGCTGATGATATGTAGCTGTCTTTACTGCTTTGCTACTCAGCCAGCTTAACTGAAATCTTTAAGTTGCTTTTACTCTTCATAATAAAGATTGTGCTGAGAAATGACCCGAGTGCAAAGTGTGTACATGAACGCCCTGTGCTGTTGGCAGGCCACGTGCTGACTTTCTCTCTAGAGAGTCTTTAATTCCTCTGCTTCCACTGTGTTACAAGAAAAAAAGCAAAAACTTGCACTGCTTATTTCCCCCTACACCAGGCTATCTTTCCAGGCTAATCTCGGGCAATCCTTTCTACTTCCTCTTCAGTTCCTTAACTCCTTCAATTCTAGCGACTGCCTTCAGTGTCTCTAGACTGGTGGCTGCCTTTTCTCAGAAGTCAGTGATGATAGGGTGATGAGCAGAGCCCTGGGTTACAGCTTCACTTTACCCCTGCTGGAAGCCCCTGCAGGATTTGGTCTTAGGGATCACCTTTTCCCATCCAAATCCTCTTATCCATTGTTTCCCGGAGGTAGCGTGTCTCCAAACCTTGACTTTGCTTTTAAGATTACTTTCAGTGAACTGGAGTGTTTGAGCCTTGGACCTTTAACCTCCAATATTTTTTTCTTGGGAGTTCCTCCATTGCACTAAGTTCAGTCTTGCCTTATTTGCAGCTGATCATATCTGTAGTGGGCTCCCACTCTTGAATCACAGGCTGCATTTGCCCCTGACCCCCACCACACTAGCAGTTGTAGGCCAAGCATCCCCTAAAGCCCACCAGAGTTAACCATGGTTTGGCTTTCTGCTCCCCTTCATCTTGACTCTGATTCAAGCATCACCACATGCACTCATGCTTTCTCTGCAGTGTCTATTGCTTCATTCCTCCCCTTCCTTACCTTCTGCTGCTGCCTCAATTCACACCCTAGGGGCCTCTCACCCACATCTCTGTAGTTCAGCTTACATCCCCGTCCATCCCTGTGCCTGTCCATCCCATTCACCGCAGACTTCAAGTGCGTCTCTCCTGGTGTTCTTCGGTGGCTCCTGAAATTAGACCGTAGTACTCCCAAGCACAGGGCAGGCATGCGTCGTGTCATATAACCCCTGCCTATCTTTCTAATCCAGTTCCAGTGTTCCCTCTTTGGCTTCAGACGCTTTGGACTGCCTGTTCTAGCTCTTCCCAGAATACGACATTTGCTTAGTCACATTTGTACCTAAGTTCATGCCACACATTCCATTCTGTCTCTAGATCCCTGTAGTTAGACATGGTTTCTCCCTCATTGGTACCCAACAGCGTTTAGTCTCTGCCTGTCTTCTGCTATTTACCTAGTGTTAGGGTTCCTTGTGTACCATTCTTATCTGAGAGACATTGCCACATACCAGCACACCTCCCACCCCTGCCTGATGTTTGGAAGACAGGGACTGTCTTACTAATCTTTGTTATATATATATCATCTTGAGCAATAGCCCGCTGGCCTGTGTGTGTATGCCAAATTGATTAAATACTTGTTGAATGGAAATAGAAATTCAAATGCACACAGATGGCAAAGTGTGATGTTCATTCATAAGTCTTGTTTTTCCTTTGCTAGGTGAAGCTTGCATGTAGAGTGACACAGTCAAATCAGACGCCAGATGGACAGTGAGACAAGAGTGTCAGAAAGGATTGGGCCACGCTGCGAGAATCAGCCTGGAGGCCAAGTGTTGACGAGCTGCTGAAAAGGAAGCCAGTGGGAGGACTGTGGGCCGCAGAGGAAGTGGCACGCTGTCTTCAGTCACACCATTGATGGAGGACAGATGGACAGCTGGACAGCCGGTCAGCTCTCCTCTTAAACCTTTGGAGAGTTGTCCTTTGTCCTCTGCTGGACACATACTAGGAATCTTCACATACTCTCTGAATTTGCTTTCCGTAGAAACATAAGATCAGACCGCAGCGTGTAAGTGGACTCCTGTGTTGCCTGGTCCCAGGCTTGCCACCATGAGTGCGGAGGGCTACCAGTATCGAGCGCTGTATGATTATAAAAAGGAACGAGATGAAGATATTGACTTGCACTTGGGGGATGTCTTGACTGTGAATAAAGGGTCCTTAGTGGCTCTTGGATTCAGTGATGGACAGGAAGCCAGACCTGAAGAAATCGGCTGGTTAAATGGTTACAATGAAACCACGGGGGAAAGAGGGGACTTCCCGGGAACTTATGTTGAATATATTGGAAGGAAAAAGATCTCGCCTCCCACACCAAAGCCCCGACCACCTCGACCCCTTCCTGTTGCACCGGGTTCTTCGAAAGCCGAAGCGGACAGTGAGCAACAGCAAGGTCAGTATCCGTGAGGGATTGCCTCATGGCAAAGCCTGGGGTTTGTGGCAGGCTGTTGCTCTCAGGGAAGGACTCATTTTGGCAACTTTATCTGAATTTAGGTGTGGTATATAAAAGCTTGGTCAATCATTACAAGACTAGAAATTTGTATTTGTGGGGTACAGAGTTGTAAAAAGAGGGAGATGGTCTATGAGAACCTGTTTCATAAGCATCTTTAAACCCTGTTACTCTAGTTGCCATGGAATTAAACACTGCTACGTTCTTCCTCTTATAATTGGTGTTAATTAACTAATCATTTGGGGAAAGTAAAGGGTAAGTCAGTATATTTAACGTTAATTTAATGTATATTGGAAAATGTTGAGAGCAATAAAGTGACCATAGAACTCAGCAGGGAAGAAAGTATTGTTGTTGTAATCTGCTATCTCCCTCTTGGTTCCCTCTCAGGAGACACTATGGCTGAAGCTGACGCCTAATCCCCCTGCTCAGTATAGATGGAGAGGGGAGTTCTCTTCCCTCAACAGGCAGGGTAATTTCGTAGAACTAAGGCCTCTACTGTGCTTGGCTGGTACGAGAAAAAAAAAAAAAATTACCGAATGCTTTTCTTAAGTGGAAACCACCTTGATTCAAAACCCACTCCTTGTTTATTATTGGAGATGGGCCACACTTGAGCTTTGTGCACAGCTAGTCATTGAAGGTTTTTCTGCTGGGCAGTCGCTCTCAGAGACAGGCTCCTTGCTCAGCTTTACTGTTTCGACCTTTTTTAAATAATCATATCCCCATGAGTAAAGCTTTTTTTTTTAACCCTATAATTTTTTTTCTTTCTCAGACTGAGAAGGGTTTTGAAAGGTAGGTTTAAAACAGGGACCCTGCCCGCAGTGGTTACATGTGAAGTGGAACTGCCTGTGGTGTTAGAGTGTGTTTCTTTCTTTCTTTCTTTCTTTCTTTTTTTTTTTTTTAAGATTTTATTTATTTGACAGAGAGAAACACAGCTAGAGAGGGAACCTGGTGCGGGTCCTGGCATGATCTGAGCCGAAGGCAGATGCTTAATGACTGAGCCACCCAGGCACCCCACAATGTAATTCTGAGAGGGATTCTGAAACTCTTCTGCTTCCTTTAAGTTGGCTTCTTCCAGCACATTTGGATGAGGTAACATGGGAATAAAGGAGCAGAATGCAAGGAGAAAGGGCTGCCTTTTAGCTCTGGGTCATAATACGACAGGACATCTTTTATAAAAGTCAGGCATTCCTGTCTAGAGATACCTGAAGGGGGACGTGCCCCTTCCTTCCCTGCCTGACCCAGAGGGATACTTGTTTGATGAACATGGTACTGTACTCTATAAGTAATGTCCAAGTAATGTCTTTTACTGTACAGTTGAAAAGGAAAAGTTAATTTTTCTTTGCCGGTAAGTCAGAAAACCTTGACTGCACATGTAGATACAGATTTGGCAACCATTGCATTTCTTTGAGCAGATTGAAGGTGTAGACATTACTGTTTTTTTCCCACCAAATTATGTATTTTTAATTTGGATGTTTATTTTTTAAATTAAAAAAAAACGTAAAGTAGGCTGATTCCGAGGGAAAAAGGATTTAATTTGTGCCAGAATATGGAAGATGACAGAATCCTACAAGTATCTGTGTTGGATTAGAGAAGATTATTTAAAAGGTGAGAAAAAGGGGCATCTTTTCACGATTAGTGACACAGCTTTTGTAAAAATTATTTCTAAGCAAAATCTCATTTGATAACTGCTATTAGGTATAACTTTCATTGTAAGTAAAATGGTTTTCTCTTTTTAGGACCTAAACTATTTTACAGTGCTTTCTTTCTCATGTGATATGGTGACAATGGAGATTTTTCACAGCCTTTTTTTTTCCTTTGTAACACATGAAAAAGTAGAGTAATTGAAATCATTTTTAGCAGAAATTTAGGAAAGAAACCAATGATAATGTGCTTTCGAGAATTAGAAGGAGTGGGCCTAAATATAAATGAAAAATCAGAAGTAACTAGAAGGTTGAAGAGGCAGTAAGGGGAGATTGTGAGGGTAGTGTAGTACTAAACATTAGATTTTCCAGAAATGTTATCTTCTATTCTCATTTAAATAGGAGGGGCGCCTGGGTGGTCAGTTGGTTAAACATCTGCCTTTGGCTCAGGTCATGATCCCAGGGTCCTGGGATTGAGTCCCACATTGGGCTCCCTGCTCTGCAGAGAGCCTGCTTCTGCCTCCTGCTCTGCCCGTGCTCTCTCTTTGTCTCTCTGTCAAATAAATAAAAATATAAATAAATAAATAAATAATAGAATTTATCTGAAATGAAAATACAGTAGCTTCTACTAGTTGCCTGTCACATTAGTAAGGAAAGTAGTTGTAAGGATAAACATACATGTTGGAACTATGGGATTCTGGTTTCTTTTGCCCACATGGATATTTATTTGGAAGGCTTTACAGTGACAAACTGTGGGACAATGAGAGAAGATAGTTACTGTAGTTGAATCGTTTAGCACTCTTTCTTTTTACTCCCCATACTTGATTTAGCCTGTTTTTTGTGTTTGACTTTCTTTGTTTTACTTAGAAGGTTACCCTTGAGGCCTGACATCAAATGCATGTCTCCTATTAAGTTAGTGTCCTAGGGAGAGTTGGCACTCCCCTGTAATGGGTGGGGGTTGGATAGAGGGAGCTCATGCCTGCTAGCCTGCTAATTGTGTGGTTCTTGTCTCTACTCTTGGAAACTTCTCTCTCCTTAAAAGAAAGTTGTGATTGGACTCTGGCCAGAAGTAGACTATGTGAGGGATTCCTCCTTCCATAATAGAACCTACTTTTCCACTTTTCCTTGAATGTTCCTAGAAATAAAGCTGTGAAGTTGAGCTTTTGAAACTCATTTGAAAATCTGCTAAACCTTCCACCAGTCTCTGAGGAAGCCCAGCCTGTCGATTGAATTGAATTTGTTCATTGGACAGTGTTCTATTTACTGGCTTCAAAGTCATTCAGTAATCATGAACCACATCCCTATTTCGTGCTGGGAAGTAGCGATGACAAATGAAGTCAAGACTGGAGAAAGCATGCCTTCTGATACCATGTCCTTTTCCCTCCCACCTCAGGGCTGTACTTTTTTCCCTCCCCTTGGCCAGCTCTTCCTCACACATCCTTTGGGTGACCTACTCTCCTCTCTGCTCCCATCTTCTCCTAGAGGCTGACTCTGCTCACCCTGTTTCACATGGTGATCTGCCCCTCTGCTTTTGCAAAACATTTATTATCTAACTTGCTATAGAATTTACTTCCCATGTTGATATTTGTTATGTCTTCCCTCTGCTAGATTGTAGGCTAGACTCTTGGTGGTTCTCCCATTATCCCAAGTATCGAGAACAGTGCAATAGGTTCTCAGTGGATAAAGGCTTGCTTTTGAGGTTCTTCTTCAAAATGTTTAACATCCAGGTGACTTGAAAGAAGAGCCACGCACCCTGTATGTCATGGGCAGGCACACGAGGCTATAACAGCCCATTCTGTTGTTAGAAATTGCAGCTTACTTGTTTTCACATCATTCACATCTGAGGAATCTTGCGCCCTTGACCATTGCATACTGTGTCTCCAAAACTGTTATTTTCTACTCAAGTTCTTAGGATAGGTAGTTCTGCTAGTGGGAAAGTGTGTAAAGATAGTGGGTTCTGTCAGCCACTTAAGCAGAGTGATTAGAACATGTGTCAGGATCAGCAGGTGTCCTTAGGCACAGGTTTTATTCCCTCTCCTGTCTTTTCTTCTCCTTCCCTTGGCATGGGGGCTAAAATTGCCAAGAGGAGTGTCACATTACACTTTCCCACATTCTAGTGAAGCCCTGTATGATCTGCTTTGGAGAGGACCTCTTCAGTGTTGCGTGCTGGTGAAGGGTGTGCAAAATGGGTGTCACATGGTCTTTAGGGGAGCCATGCTGTTGAAAGACAGTACTCCAGCTCTTTCTGCATTAGGCACTCCAGACACTGGCATTCCATTCCCAAACACACAATCCCACCGTCCCTATTTCCTCCATACACAAAGAAATCATGGAGATATAGGGATAGGGGAATGAAAATGTATTCCTTCCTTTTATAAGCAAGCTGTCCAATTGGACTACTTCTTGAGACAGTGTTTTGCGATTCATTAATTAAAGTCATGCTGATGCACAATGTTTAGACTAGCGAGACTAGTGACTTGAATCTAGTTTATTGTATAGACTAGTGACACTGTTATTTTTAAGTGGAATACTGGAATCTGCTAACTTGAGAGACCACTTATGGATCTGAGTTCATACCCACCTCCGTCCCCCATCTACACCCTTATCACCTCCCGCTTCTGACCATGATACTGAGCCCCGGGTCCCAGCTGGTTCCACATATAAAACACAAAGCTTTTATTTGGCGAGGCCTATTTTAAATTTTGATCAAAATTCTTTACAAGCAGAAAAGAAAAAAGCTTGTAACTTGTCTTTACTTTTAAGGCTTCCCTAGCCAAGTAATTTTTATGTTTCTCACACTCAGCATGGTTGTCATTCGTCATCTAGAAAACGAGGCTGTAATAAATCACAGACATTGACTACAGTGTACAGAGCTCACAGAACATAGTGACCTGATCGCAAGTCATACACCTTTGCTGAGCCTCATGGTCATAATGTACTGCTGTTGCTCACCCAGCTAGTGCCTATGAAAGTAATGTGCTCTGCTTCACAAAGTCTTGCCTTTATGAGTTCTGTTTTGATTGAGATTATGCCTTGTCATAACTTTCTTCACCTTTTCTCCTACTTAAGTGAGACTTTGCTGTGAATTAGAAGATTATCCTGTTGAGCTTCCCTGAATGGTGGGGTGAAACCTGGGGCTTGTGATGCTAACGGCCCTGCCCGTTCTGCCTTGACCATGTCACTTTTATGAGAAAGCCGGGCTGAGTAGAGGGTATTTGAAGATCAAGACCTTAGAACCCCACCTCTGACTATCCACTGGGAAAATTTAATCAGAACACTAGAGATTTTTACCCAGGTAAAAACTTAAGTGTTTGACCTCTGTGTTTTAATATGAAATGAAATACATTTCTAAAAGATACCATAAATATAACTGATTAAGAGTAGATCTGGAGAAAAGAGACATGATAATTATTTTTTATAAAATCAGATGAGCTTAACCACTTCCTTTAAGATTCCAGAAGGAATTACTCATGTATTAAGTTATGCATTATAATAGAGTTCTCCTGCTCAAATGCCAGCATTTTGGGGCGCCTGGGTGGCTCAGTTGGTTAAGCGACTGCCGTCGGCTCAGGTCATGATCCCAGAGACCCAGGATTGAGCCCCACATAGGGCTCCCTGCTCGGCGGGAAGCCTGCTTCTCCCTCTCTCACTCCCCCTGCTTGTGTTCCCTCTCTCACTGTGTTTCTCTCTGTCAAATAAATAAAATTTTTATATATAAAAAAAAAAATGCCAGGGACGCCTAGGTGGCTCAATTGGTTGAGCAACTGCCTTCAGCTCAGGTCATGATCCCGGAGACCCAGGATCAAGACCCACATCTGGCTCCCTGCTCGGCAGGAGGCCTGCTTCTCCCTCTCTCACTCCCCCTGCTTGTGTTCCCTCCCTGGCTGTGTTTCTCTCTGTCAAATAAATAAATTCAAAAAAAAAATGCCAGCATTTCTATTCTTTTTTTTTTTTTCTGTTTCGAATCTTTTTACTAAATGCTTGATTTTTAAGGTGGTTTTCTGTGAATTTTAAATTATTTTTGTTTCCCCAGAAATGTGAAGAGAAAGGAAAGTAACCCTGATTAATAATTTGCATATCCATGATTAGTTGAGAAGGGAACTGACAAACAGAAAAGATTTTCACATCTTTCCTACTTTTTAGCAGAAAAGCCCTGACCTACCCAAACTGGCTGGCTCTGTTAGGAATTAAAAGCAAACCCTAGGGGCTCCTGGGTAGCTCATTTGGTTAAGTGTCTGCCTTCAGTTCAGGTCATGATCCCAGGGTCCTTGAATCCATCCCTGCTTTGGGCTCCCTGCTCAGCGGAAAGCCTGCTTCTCCTTCTCCCTCTGCCTGCAGCTCTGCCTTCTTGTGCATGCTCTCTTTCTCTGTCAAATAAATAAATCTTTTAAAAAATTAATGATAAAAAATAAAAGCAGACCCTAAGAGGGAATGAGTAGGGAGTTCCTCTTGGTACTCCCAGAGGGAGACATTCTTCCCTCCTTCCTCCAGTCTGTTATTTGACCAGAAGGACCTGATATTTTTCTTTCCTGGAGCTGTGGTGACAGTTAAGTTCAAGGTTACAGATAAGACATTGCTTGAGGAAAAGATTTCTATCATATTACCCTGAGGCGTGTTATTAGAATCACAGAACTATGGTATGCAGGTTGTATTTTCTTAAGTGAGATGTATGTTCGGGTGATTTCTTTAAGACATCTGGCTTTAGATGGTTTACTCTGTGCTTTTTTTTCTCCCCAAATGAGTAAAGCGTCCAAAATCCTTATCTGTACTACCTAAATAATGCCTCACACCTCTGATTCAGAGGTTAAGTGCCGTAAGCCTATTTTGTTTCCTAGCAACCAAGCTAATGATGATGTTCGAATGAAATTTTCCTTGTCATAAAAGTAGAACTCTGTAGTTCAAAAATGTTTCCTTTTTAGTTTACTTGTCAGTAGATTCTTCGGTAACTTTGACGTCCATCTTCTCTGGTTTCTAGACGAATGCATCTTTGTCTAAAACAGGAGAAATTCTGATTAATAAGCGTTTCTCCAGTAAGTCAGAGTTTGAGAAAATAAACAATTCAAATTCTTAAATTCAACAACAAATGGTGTCTTACATCTGCTAAGTAGTGGCCAAAAAGGGGGGAATTTGTACCTCTGGCGGAAAAGAATACCAAATATGTGATGCCATTTACATATCCATGTTTTTCTTAGTAAAAGAAAACAGATGTTAGCAGTAGAGCTGGCTGTTGCATATATGTGTGTCTTTGTTGCGAACAAATTTCCATGAGGAATGACATCAAATTGGTTTGAAGGCTCAAGTGGGAGAAAAATAACTTGGTGTGATAGCTAGAAATGAGAAGCATAATTGCATGATGGATTATATCTAATGTTTTGAGGTCTTGGTTGATTCAGTACCAAAACAGTTCTTAGGCTTTCACTGAAACTAATCTAAATAGAGGAGGTCAGAGTGTACTACACATCGGCTTTATTTTAATTCCTTGGGTATAATTTCCCTAAAATGTCAAGTTTAACAAAATACTGTCAGAATACTTTGTAATAGTGTTATTCGTACTTACTAATTTCTTTAAACGACCACAGTATTTTGTTTTTAACTATGATAATCCCATACACTATACATTGTTAAATTATTTGATAAAGTAAAACTTTGCAACTGAAA
The DNA here is from genome assembly GCA_004023965.1 of Spilogale gracilis. NCBI lineage: Eukaryota > Metazoa > Chordata > Mammalia > Carnivora > Mephitidae > Spilogale > Spilogale gracilis. Next base: position 75,787 of record PITA01008349.1, read on the forward strand.
ATAAAAACAAGTAGCAGATCTTTCTGTTTAATTATGTATCCAGAACTTTGTCCCAGTAGCTTTATACCATTTAACATATGGCTGTTATTTTCAGGAATACCTTTTCAGGACACTGTCTTGCTTGGAGGTATTGGAATTCATCTGCTCATCTGTTTCAATTTGGTGGCATGTATCATATGGTGCCCCTAGATTCTTTTATCCTGTCACAGTTTGATGCATATTGAAGTTCTGGCTGTGAATTTATTACAGTATACTGTAGGAGACTCTTTGTGATTTGGTGATCAAATTTGATATCCAAGATAGTAAAGATGGTGGTATAAGTGAAATGTAAATCTCTGTGATACAGTATTTGAGTCAGAAATTCCACTCTACTTTACTTCCTATAAATTCCTTAACCCTTTTTAAAAATTCCTTAACCCTTCTAATCCCGTGTTCTCTAGTTATAAAATAGAAGTAGATACTGTCTCTTCTAATTTTTGACTGTATTTTAGTTTTAACCTTGCTGCCACTTGGTCAGTAAAAATTTCTCTATTCCTACTCAAAGAATTGTTGAGAAACATGATCCAGTAAACTTAAGTTGTCACCAGTAGTGTTTCCCCAGTACTTCCGACCAGAAGGCAGAAGAAGGGACTTACAGACTTGTATGACCTCATGGCAAGATCTGATGTGGAGGTTGGGCTGTAATATCAGAGGGGATTATTGCTGATGAGGGTGCCAGATTGCTAGCAGGATTTTGCAAAACTACGTACTGTATGATCTTAAGATACATTTCACCAGTCTGAAAATATTTGCTCTCCCTTTGTTGGTGGACTCTCAGGAATGGCTGACATCTAAATGAGTTTGTGACTTCCAGTTTAACACATTGCAGTTCATGAGTGAATTAGGAGATATTCATGGAATGCCTTCCTTATGCTGTGTCTCTGTGGTGTAACTATATTTGTTGGCATGATAGGAGCTCAGAGTTCCTAAGGATTTGTGTTGCAGGTTTTTTGTTAAATTCTCCAAGGCAGGTAGACAGGGTGATAATTACAACGTTTCTGCAGATTATAAAGATTTGTTTATTCCCAGCTCTTCAAATTGATGTGATGGAGGTATTAGAGTGTGTGCCCGAGAGGTAAGACATTAGCATAGGCATTGGGTGGGGCTGCTTTGTAGTAAAGTCAGCCAGATTGGGGGGGGGGGCAGTCTTCATCCTCCAAGCTTTATCCCTAGAAAGGAACCTGCCACAGTGCCTTCAGACTTGGCACATGGTACCATTGACACTGAGAAAAAGTCAGCTCCAGCTTCTTGCTGGGTCTTAGAAAATTCAGTTTTCAAAATTACCTCAGGTTGCAAATAAGATGATCTACTGTGAATCTGCATTAAATACTGCTGGGTCTATTTTTAGCCTATTTTTAAAAATAACTTTTAATGTTTAAGAATGTTGCTTCTTTATCAGTGAATGGTTCGTTTGAAATATACCTTTCTGTCCCCGTGTCCTAACTGTCCTAACTGTAGAAACATAGTTGAATGTTTGTATCATTACTTTATAATTTGAAAGTATTTCACAACATGGCTAACTTGCTTTTTTAGGTAGCCACAAAGTAAATTTCCCATTGCTGAAGGAGAAAGATTGATTCCAAAAGGTTAGAGCAAGATGATTTTACTGCTAAAGAATATTGATCATCTACTGAGTACCAAGGAATGAGATATCATGAATTTGACTAGGATATATCACAAGTAAATTGTGTAATCATTATACCACACTTAATTTAAATGTTGAAAATGCCTTTTTCAAAATGTACATTAAACTAACTAAATATCACCAAGAGTTTAAAATTTAAAAAAAAAAAAAAAAGGACAGTAAAATTTGCAGACTTAACTGTTTGCCAGACATTCTGCTAGGCATTCATAGACATTTTTCATTTGATTCTTCTATCCATCCTGCAAAGTTTGCATTGTTAAAATCATTTTCCTGATTAAGAAGCTAAAGCTCAAATGATTTTGTAAATATTTAAAAAGAAGGGGGCGTCATAGAAGGGGCATTCAGAGGGTTCCATCACGCAGCTGTGTGGATCTTGCTTAGCAGTCCTTTGTGAAGTTATCAGTAACTAAAGAAACCAGATAGTTTCAGCTTTTCGGGTGGTCTTTAATTATGTTTGTATTATCTTTTAGGTTTCATTGGAAGTTACATTCATACAACCACACAACAAATTACCTTTGTTTTACATACCACTCGCCGCATTTTCTCATGTCTGGTAAATATATTAAAGGTTTGAGTTACAAAGAGACTGATGAGGCCATGAAACTAAGACAAAGATTGGGTGCACGTGTATGTATGTGGTTTTTCTTGAGAAGACATAAACCTTGACCAGATCCTCTGAAGTTAAGTACCATTGATAAATGATTTTCCCTCCATGTCTGTTATTTAGGAAGAAGTTACTATCTGTTTCAAGTGTTTCCCTGAATTTCAGATTGTCTTTTTTTTGTCTTATAGATACATCATTTTGATTGAAATGGAGCACAGGCTGGTTATTACCTGTTTAAAAGCCAGAAAGCTGAGTATGTCCAGCCTGAGAATTATGTGTTTTGGCATGTAGATAGTGGTTGCTTGAAATCTATAAATACAAGAAATCCCAAGCTAACTGAAATGAATTTCAAGTCTTAAACCTAAGCCTGAGTTCTGTCAGAGTTAGCAGTAAACGCCATTTTAAAGACAGGCTAAATGGCTAAATTCCTTTGAATGTCAAACTTTATTTCTCAGGAAAGTCACTGCCTAGTTTATAACATAAACATTGTGTTTCTCTTTCCAGAATTCCAAGGGCAGGAGGGTGGATGAGGGCATGTGAAAGGCACAGGTGAATTTTATTTCTGGGTGTTTAAAAGGACAATGTGACATTGCACAGAGATTGTCTCTCAGAGGTGATGAGTGCCAGCAAAACCTCTTGGATGCTGTTATTTTTGCTTGTTTTTTCCCTTGAAACATTTGAAAGTTTCCTCATGGAAAATGGTCTCTGCCTGTTGGGTCCTGACACAGCCTCTTAAGACTTCTCACTATAGTCCCTAAGAAGGTAGAGAAAAACTCTTACATTCTCAAGAGTTCTAAAAGTGAGAAGTAGCCCAGAAAATGTCTGCTGCAAACTAAACCGAGCCAGGTTTAAAAACATAAACAGAGTAAGTTCTGACCACCTATAAATAGGGAGTCAGTGCCGTGTCCCCAGAAGGCCGTTCCCTTCCTCTTTCTAATCTCCTCCAGTGATGCTTTTTTATTCAATGGAAGATGGTAACTCAGAAAATCACTGGGCGGGGTGGTGGGACAGGAGCTATTACTGTTACATCTTGAGAATCTTCCTCCACAAAAGTAAAGTGGTGGAGGTGGGAAGGGTTAGGAAGACCTCCGTTGATTGAGAGTTTTGAGTACTGCTTGAGTTCTCCATCATTCAGACCTCAGAAAGCTAGCCACTGAAGGCAGAAGAAGGTTTTCTTTCAGGCGAGCGAACCTACATTGGAATGAAAACCGCATTGGCAATAGGACTGGGAACTATTCCTTCTAACTGGTCAGCCAGCTCTAGTCTGATGCCAGTACCCGATGGATCAGGGGTAGCTCAGAGCAAAAGCCAGGTCTGGGTAGATTTCTCTTTGCTTAGTGATCACTAATCAGGAAAGGTCTTAGCTGAGCTTGCTGAACGGTGCTGTCCATAAAGAGAAAGGGGAGATCAAGTAGAGAATGGGAAGAAAAAACAGATCTCCACCAATGATTTATTACTTAAAAATGACATGGCCCTAATGAAAGGGGCAGAAAGCGATTAAATGTTTGAGTTGAAAAAAATGATGGGATGGGATGAAATGGGAGTGAAACCATAAAAAAAGGAGTGGTTGTAAAGAAATTAAAATCTCAGTGACACCTTTAAAATCCATATAAAGGACAGTACTGCAGCTGAAAATAAAATCAGTGTTGTGAACAAGAAATGTAAATAAAGCTCTTCCAGAATGCAAAGACAGAGAAAAGTGAGGGGGAAGGATATAGATACGTGGACGCAAGCTCTAACATGAGAATTCTAAGTGCTGATAAACAGGAAATCGTATCAAGTGAAAGAGAACAACATCATAAAAATAACCTTGCATGCATGTGTGCACATTTGAACATGTCCTCCACCTCATTTATAGGAAATCAATGGAAAGCCACCTCTAATTGTTGGTTGAAAAAAAAATTTTTTTTAAGTATAAAAACATCATTTGAGCATCTAATCAAAATACCTTAAGTACCAAGGAATAAATTTGAGGCTCCTTTCTCTTTTATAGCTGTAAATGCCAAAAGACAGTGATAGAGTTTTGAGGAGAAAAGATGGTAACTTGAGAACGTAGGGTCTGGCTTCCTTATACTTCACATGGAAAAGCAGTTGAGAGACACTCTGCTAATATCAGCAAGAGCTCAGAAAGATACATTAAACTGCCCATGCCCAATGGGAAAACGTAAACATTGCTTTTCTTTTGAACTTTCTAATGAGAACGGCAGAGGTTGATTACCTTGAAGAATAATTACCTGAAGAATAAAACTCCAAGGTTGTATTTTCCAAACACCTAAAAATAAAATGCGTCTTCCAAAACAGACCACAGAGAAAGTGTGACAGTATTGTGGACATGGGGAAAATCCTTACCTTGTATGAAAATTGTACAGAATATGTATATAAACATCCACATGTAGGTATGTATACGTACACAAATATAGAAGTGTGGACTTAGACCTGCCTCTGCTTGTGTGTTCCGCAGATGCTAGTTCTCTGTCAGGTGCTGTGCTAACGTTGTGCTGCATTAACTTGTTACTTTTCATAAGAATTCTGACATTGGCCTTATTATTATACCTGTTGTAAAGGAAAAGAAGTTAAAATTTAGTTCAATGCTAGCCCAGGCTCACACAGCTAGTGGAGAAATTGAGATTTGACCCCAGACCGTCTGCCACCACAGTTTGGTTAAGCATTTGTACCGTGCAGCAAATGGGCCTTGGGTGGGAGTGTCCATGCCCTGTGACGACATGATATTCCCGGGACACAGCCCATCAGCCAGGAGAGCACCCCCTGAGCCAAAGGCAGATGATCCCCTGGCTTGCCAGTGACCTGTGACGTGGCCTGATACTAGGCAGTTAAACAACAGGACTTTTTCCACTTTCAGGAAATAGACCCAAGAAAAACTATGGAGAATGAGGCAGTTGTGTGAGTTACTCTCCTTTTCAGCAGAAGGACCTCATCAGAATCTCTGGGACATAAGTAATTAAGGTATTAACCTTCAAGTTAGCACTCACTGGACTAGTGCCTCTCAGAATGTTATATACATAAGATGTGACATTATATCTTTATAAATGGCATAACATCTGAATATGTAAAATAGCATTCATACATAATGTTGTATATAGATATGTATGACAGCACAGTATATAAAGCAGTATAGACAGGTCATTGTGGATTTAGTGGTGCCAATGCACCTTTGTAGTTGAATTTTCTAATTTCACTAAAATCAGCTTTAAAGGATTGAAAACTAGTTGTAACTTGCCAGTCCACTAGCCCATCAGATGCTTGTAGTTACTGGTACGGTTATATTTTAACTGTCATTTGTGGTCTCATCTTGCCCATAAGGGAAACTTGAGAAACCCAGTCAGCTTTAACATTTAGAGGAAGTTTAAACATTGGAGCATAAAAGTCACAGTTGTTTAGGTTGAAACTCGGTTTCCTGTTGGACCACATCTATCCAGCTCTTACGTGATTGGAATCGTCTAACTGTGGCCCACACTCAGGACAGGTTTCACAAGATGCACCCAGTGTTTACTCATGTTGTCTTCACCAGCTTCCGGAGTCTGTGCAGCAGACCCTGAGCCCTCTTCCTATCTGATGGCAGAGTGGTCAAATAAGGGAATTTGTCTAATCACGTTGACTATTTTATTCCCTGAACTGCTGTTGGTGAATTCCAGCCTAGCTGTTACCATTCTTTTAGTATTTAGTATTTTGAGTATTCTTTAGCTATCAGGGTGAAAAAAACTTTTTTTTTTTTTTTTTTTTTTATGGGGAGGGTAGTCTTATTTGTCTGTCCATGAGACTAGTTGACTTTTGTATACTCTGAAAGAGAAAGATGGAGGAGTTGTACAATGATCTTTTTTTCTCCCAGAATATGAAACCATAGTCCCTGCCACCTCTCAGGGCAACCACCACACAATCCTTTTTCTAAAACACATTTGAAATACAACTGAGGCTTTTGCTTAAGAATCTCTTGATTCAATGAATCGCTAAGGGACCATCTTTTGTCAGCATCAGATGCTGTGTTGGAGTTCACATTCTGAGATGTTTAAAATTCTCTATCCTAGCACATGTGGTTAGTAATCTCTAGATTACATTATCTCACATTTAATGTATAATTTGCTGAGAGAAGGAAATAAAGAAGGCCGGGAGTTAATAGTTCTAGTAATTGATGCTTAATATGAAGACAAAAATATTTTGTTTATAAGAGTTGAAAAGAAAAGACCATGACTGACAGGTTAATTAGCCTTTTCCCCGAAATCCATCTCACAGAGTTGATATCTGATGTTTTAGGCAAAGGCAGTATAGGCTGTCATTAATTTTGTCACCTTATTCTGGACCTTTCACTTAGAGGCATGTCACTGAATGATTACAGGAATTTTTTATTTGCTAAAAAGGGTGTCTTTGCAATTTTTAAAATTTATCCTTTTTAGTTCATTGCATCTGGTTGCTACCTTTTTCTTAAATATGTGTAGCGTGAAGTGTTTTATATCTGGGATGAGAAGTTTGAAATGTTTTGCCATGATTCTTAAGGTTTGCTTGGCACGCATTGAGCATTTGCTTTGTGCAGGGCACTGTGTTGTGGGCACCGACTGCACCATCTCACTCAATTGCTGTTTTCAGGTTGAGGCTTAGAGCGAGAAACCTGCCCAGGAGCAAATACTAGTAAAGGGTAGAGAGCTGGGACTTGCACGGAGACTCTGACTTCAGCATCACGCTGTGTCCCACCCTCAAACTGAAATGAGAAGAAAAGGAATCTCTAGCAGGCTGAACTTCCCCAGAGGTCATGTCATATTAGACCAGTCCCTGATTCTGGAGGCAAACATTCAGTAAATATTAGGAAGAAGTGGCCCATACGTCATAGACTTTTAAATAGTCGTTGGCTGAAGAGTTAATATTAATTTAAAAATCTTAAAAGATCTAGGTTTTAAAAATGCTCCATTGGCCAGTATCTTGTTTCTGTCAAGATCACATATGAACTTGAACCGTACATCAGACCAGAGACTTAGATGAGACAGTTTGTACCAAACCATTGCTGTCTTTAGAAGTTTTCTTAGCAATAAAGAGGGAAGACTATATGGAATACCCTAAGTTCAAACAATGACCTCATTTCATCCAGTTGAAAGTACTGCACTATTGGAATGTTATCGGTGTTGGAACCTAGAATTGGACCCTTCTATAGCAGTTAAAATCTGGAAGAATGTCTGTACTTTAATTGCTTGGTTTAGTAAAAGTTTAATCTTACAGAAGGAATCAGCACCAATGGAGATCAGGTGAGCCTGGCTGTGGATCAGAATCTGAACGTTTCCTTGTGATCCCCACATTGAGTCCCCACAGAGAGCACAGCAGTCACACTTCAGTTCCTATCACACTCATGAGGGAGGAAGGCAGAAGAAACGTCCTTGATGCTAGGAGATTCTGTGAAAGCAAGAGGGATTTAAGGCAACACGATACCCAGAAAGAGAGGTCTCCCATGGGTAGACGAGCATGCAGATGCTTTCCCAGGCCTGACCCAGGAGATAGAGGTAAACTGTGTCAGAGTAGTTGGCACTAAGAAAAAATAGTCCCACCCCTCAGGAGTCAGGGTATCCTCTGGAGCTGTGTTAGGGAAAATTCACTGCTGTGAAATGGGAGGTCTGCTGGGCTGACGGGATAACCTAGGGTTAGCCCGAGGCTAAGCTGTGACCAAGGATTTCTCAATCCTTGAGGCCTCCTCCTCAAGATGGCCATTTTTCAGACTTAACCGAAAGTTGGAGTGTGTCTATAGGGAAAGCCCCTGGTTTGGGAATAGTCAGGCTTGCCAGAGAAAAATGGATTTAAGCACTAATAAAATTTGCTTACCCCCATCTCAGAAGTTAACATTTTCATTTATGTTTTACATGACTCATTTTAAATTACAGTGCTCTACAAATATAGAAAGAAGCCTTCCTCTTCCCACCCTCCCCCAGACACCACATAATGGAAAAAGCAAGAATTTTCTGCATAAGCATAGCCTTTTTTTTTTTTTTTTTGGAACATAAATTCAGTCTCTGGTGGGACTTCTTTCCTGCCAGAATTCCCACTGGTCCACTGTCGCAATTTTTACAAAAGGCCACGATGAAAGAGGAAGGCCCGTTTTGAGGCCTTTGCAAGCTCTGTGTTATGTGAAACTTGCTTATCTTTCTGCTCTTGGTTAGCCAAAGAATTGTTATTTTTGAACCTCTCGTAGGCACGTAAAACCTGGACTCTCTAACTGTTAAAGTGTAACTTTGATTAAGAAAAGATTTGTTTGCTGCTGTGATGAGACACAAAACTTTGAAAGCTTTTGATGCTGTATTTCCTGTTCGAAAAAAACGTGTCCTCCCTTATGAACTCTGACTAGATGAGAGGATTTTCCTCAGAGAAAATTCTTCTCAGGAAAGAACCATCTATGTGAAGGTCATAACCTAGAACATATTTGAAGGGAAGTTTCAATGAATTAAAAGAGGGTAGAATTAGGAAGCCCAAAGTTCTGTTCTACCACAGCTGGAGCTGAAAAAAACCCATTTCGGCCTAGGCAGTCCCGTAGTTGGTCACAGAAATCGCTCATGTCCCTTCAGCAGTGGAGGGGAGAGGTGGCCTGGGCCCCACTGGGAGTTTGTATCAATAGTCCTACCTTTCTTTCCTCAGAATGTTCGCTGAAGAAAATCCATATAAACCAATGTGGCAGACACACAAATCCAGTGGCAGCCTTTCTCTGGCTGTAGAGACATTTTTGGTTTGTTGGATAAAGAGAAGCGGCATGGGTTCTGGCTCCCAGCCCAGCGCTTGAAGCATAAAGCAAGTGCTCAGTTAACTTTGGTGGCCCCGGGCAGAACTGGGAGTTAGCTCTGGGATTCCTGTTCTGAATAATCTTCCATTCACAATCATGTGGACCAGAATGACAAGTGACTATCTAATTGAGACTACATAAAATGGTTCCGTAAACTTTATGGACAATTGAGTAACTTCAGTTTCCTCTCTTCTTGTTTACTTCCTACTCTTCTAGAATGAAGCATTAGGTATTCTGGTCACTTACCATAAGAAGATTAAACAGCTGTAGTTTAAATTAAAGCATTAATTTGGGGTGTTCTGTGCCTGCATTAATTATATCTTTTTTTTTTTTTTTTTTTAAACC
>PITA01008350.1:0-33250 GCA_004023965.1 Spilogale gracilis
CGGGAAGCCTGCTTCTCCCTCTCTCACTCCCCCTGCTTGTGTTCCCTCTCTGGCTGTGTTTCTCTCTGTCAAAGAAATAAAAAATCTAAAAAAAAAAAAGATTTTATTCGTTTATTTCTCAGAGAGAGTGGTCAAGGGCGAGAGAGCGAGCAGCAGAGAGAGGGAGAAGCAGGATCCCCCCTAAGCAAGGTGCCCGCGGGACTCTCAGTCCCAGACCCTGGGATCAGGACCTGAGCTGAAGGCAGACGCTTAACCAACTGAGCCACCAGGCATCCCTACAAATGTTTATCCTTCCCCAAGCGCGCACACCCCAAGTCCTTCCCACACTAGCCATTCAGTTTCTCCTTTTTCATGGAAAAACTTTCCTTCCGCTTTCTACTTAGTTACAGCAACACTCTCTGCAGCAGTATAGCTGGGCAGCTCCCCCTCAGTTTCCTACTTATTTTGGCCGATTGCCACCTAAAATATTACGTCCCCTGAGACACACTGTCAAGGGCAACACTCCTGAAACTGCCTATTGCATTTTTTTTCCCATGCTATTGGGAAGAGCGACACTCCCACAGGGCAAAGCAATCTCCTGTGGATGCAGGAGGAGAAAAAACCCAGGGGAGAGCTAGGCTCTGACACGCAGCTTCTGGTAAAGTCTACAGAACTCCTTTTAAACAGCTTTTAGTGGGGACTTTTTTGTTGCTCATTGATTTTTGGAGCCAACAGGCATTTTGTGAGAGGTACATAACACTTATATTTATTTGGAGGACTGTTCCTCAATGTTTTTCTTCAATGGCAAAAGAAATGCAAACTTCTTCCTTCCTCTACTTTTAACCAGTTGTTAAAGAATTTGGACTGGCTCATTTCAAGTCCCAAATTGCAAAAACTGTGGAAGATAACATTTGTTTTTACTTGTCTTGAAAATATTAGTATCTGTCATTTGTAGACAAAAGAAGTTAATCGGGTGGCAAGTCAAGAATGAGAAAACAATTAACTAAAGTAAGTAAGCGTTCTGAGTTGTCCATAAATACTTCTAAATTTGAATTACTATTCATGTCAAAACGTTACTTCTGAGCTTTTGTGATTAATCTATTCCATACCATTAACTTAGCTAATAACACCCGTTCACAAGTAAGTAAAGCAAAATATGTAGGAGAAATTGATGCCAAGTGGTAAGTTGACAAGTTTTTTACTCTAAATAAAAAGTAATCGAAAACTTTTTTGTGGTTTCTTTTTTTTTAAAAGATTTTATTTATTTATTTGACAGAGACAAACAAAGCGAGAGAGGGAACACAAGCAGAGGGAGTGAAAGAGGGAGAAGCAGGCTTGTCGCTGAGCAGGCAGCCCGATGCGGGGCTCGATCCCGGGTCTCCGGGATCATGCCCCAAGCCAAAGGCAGTCGCTCAACCAACTGAGCCACCCAGGCGCCCCTTTTTTGTGGTTTCTATGATAAAGTTAAAATAATTTCAATTTGTTTTAATTTTTCTATTGTCTAATATTTTATATCTCATTAGTAATTTTTAAATTATTATAATGTATAGTTATTTAATGAAAGCTATAAAATATTTTCATATAAGGAACATGCCAAGGGTTCCAATCAATTTTATTTATGAAGGATCATTATGTTTATGTATATAAATCCACATGTGTATTATGAATTTATTTTGAACCCTCCTATATTTAATAAACTATGAACTTTTGGATAACATTTTTCTCATTCCTCTTCATATATTGGATATAATTGTTTATCTAAGTTACAGTTGATATTCTTTTTTGTGGCTGTTGTTATTTAGATTTTTATTTATGTAGTCAGACACTAACTTCTAAGCTTTTGGATAGTATGTCTGTCTGATATATCACTTCTTCCAAGGGTTTCTCCAGAGCACTATAAATCTATAATAAGAGGGAAGCAGTGCAAGCGAATACAAAAAAATGTTCAGGAAAGAATCCTGGCTAAAGATTGCACACAATCGAATATTTCGTATTTTAAGTTATCTCTATTATGTTATCTCCAAAAGGCTCAAGCATTAAGTTTTCACTCACCCTGATGACCTAACTTAGGCTTGTTCCAGATTTATGAGAACTATAAAATTAGGAAACTTGCATTAAAAAATTAAGACCCTCTGGATGGTTTCCCAAAGCACATCTAGCATTACTTAAGACTTTATTATTTCAGCTAGCTGGATGTATCATATCTACAGCCCAAGCCAGGTCTGTAAGAGTTCTGTGACTGATGCCTAATGGAACCAATTTTCACTCTGGCAGAACAAATTCAAGTTCTAATACTAACTTGTATTCCAGTTTCCTTTGGATGCCAGGAATCAGACCCTTTAAGAAGAAAATGTATCAGAGCTTCTGTTTATTAAGTTATGTTCCATTTATTTTATCGAAATAGCTGGCAGGAACAATTGACAAAAGTCAAATCCAAAATAGGAAACAAGTAGTTTTTTTAATTACTGAATTTGCTTTATTCTTTGTTTAACCTTTGTTCCCTCTTCTCCTTCATGGCCTCAATTTTCTACACACTTCCCCTACCCCACTGAGGACCAGGAACCTTTAAAGAGAAACGAAGCTCCCAGTGCACTCACCCACCTACACTAACAATCATATTATAGTCACAGTCCATTGACTGTCGCTCACATTTTTATTACCCTGCATCTGATGAACATTGATGCACTTGGGTGTCTTTCTCTGCACTGGAAGGAAAAATAATAATTTAAATAGAATTCTAAAAGTTGGCATGTTTTGTCAATAGCTTCATTGTTCCTTGTGTCCATTCATCACATCTTGCCTGCTATTGAAATCTTTCCTTATGTTCCAACATTATTAAAGTCAGTCATTATTAAAGTCATCTCAAAAAGAGATACCTCTGCAACTGCTAAGATACTGTCAACTAAGAATCATATTTTCAATATTTCAAATTCTATTGTATTTCCAAGCTTCTGAAACAAATATAATATTACTGCATATTTCCTTAAGATGGAATTTCACGTGGACAATGATGTGAGAGGAAAGATGATGCTTATCTAATGATTTTGGCACTGCCCCTAGATAACCATGCTCCTCTGAGAAAACCAGCAATAGTTTTCTTATTATCACAACACATTAAAGTGTGTATTCTGGAGTCCTACATGTCTTACGTTTGAGATACAGAAAAATAACAAAAAAAACAACTTAGGAATAGTTATATTTGTATTCATGTAGTTTCATTAAAATGTCCTTTGGGCACACTTTTCTTTTTTAAACAATTATACATTAGGGCGCCCCAGGTGACTCAGTCCTTAAACATCTCCCTTTAGCTCAGGTCATGATCCCACGGTTCTGGGATGGAGCCCCACATTAGGATCCCTGCTCAGTGAGGAGTCTGCTTCTCCCTTTCCCACTCCCTCTGCTTGTATTCCCTCTTTCGCTGTCTCTCTCTCTGTCAGAAAAATAAATAAAATCATTTTAAAAATACACATTATTCTACAAAATCACTTAAGGGATTATTGTATTGTTTTAGTTTTCACAGAGCTCAGATTTGATTAAAGTTTCATTAAAAGACCAAAACACAAGTTATTCCACAGTTCCTAATTTTCCAAGCCCTTCCTTCAGTTGAAATTACTTAAGTAATTTGAACCAGATAGTTTAAGTTGTTGTAGGTAAAGCTCAGTGAATAAGCCTCTCTATATGGAATGCATGCAATATTTTTAGTAATTTTCCATTAATATCAAGTAGTTTTGCCAAAATGTGACTGCAAATGAGAAGCCATCATTCTGAATATTTGGAACAACTATAGTTCATTTTTTACTCATTGACATTTGATACAAAAAATACTGTTTAAATTGTTCATTGATGCTATTTTCCATTTAAGCACAGAGAGATTCAAAGCAAAGATAATCATTTTATTAGTTTACCAAAGATCCTTGATGAAGTGTACACATGGTGAAGAATGAGGTCCTCAACAGGGTTCTGAACCTCAGTGGAAACTTAAAACATGAGCGTGGATTTATAGATCATATGTTACAGGCTGATTAGGGAGAAATCTGCACATGATGTATATTCTGTATGTGGCTCATGTGTGGGAAAAAGAAAACCAGAAGGGGGGGGGAGTCACCTTCTCATAATGAGAATTCTTCTCTCTCTCAGTAGATTTATTAATTGGGAAGGGAAGGGAAAGAAAGATAATTCAGTCCTTCTCTCTGGTGACAAGAGGATACCAGAAAAAAACTAAGCCATCACGTACAATTTACTATAGAATCCCTTGTCTTAGACTACAGGGAATAGGAACTCTGTTGCGTGTGTATACACACAGATGAATACACACATTTTTCTCTTCTAAAATTTTTATCTTAAATCTGCCTTAAATCAAAATGGGTTGAACTTCACACTGAGGCTGGGTGAGAAAGAACCTTCTAAAAACTTTGCTCAACCCAGCAAATACTTTAAAAGTGAACTAATGAGAAATGTCTCTCAATTACATAAACATGCTCCAAGGACTGCCTCTCTGTATTTTGATTCTGAAAAAAAAGTTCTCTCGGACTTTTAAGAACAAAGAAGGAAGGAAAGTCGTCTCCATCCTTCCTTCCCTGCCTCCCTCTCCACAATTTGACCACTCCAATTTTCCTGGTTTTCTTTTTTTTAAATAAAGGTCTGTCCCCTCCTTTCTTTTGACTTCCTTCCATTTTCCTACCTCCACGACCACAAGTATGACTAAAAATGATTTTCAAAAATAAAATGAAAATGATTGTCCATGCAGGACCCTTAGCACATCAACATGGGAAGAAGACGTCCACTCTTGTAGGACTCGGCCGGCCTGACCTAGACGGTCTCCTCCCGCCCGCACGTACCCGGGTCTCCCGCGCTCTCTGCTCTCCTTGCTTCTCTGGGGGCTCCCCCAACGAGCTGAGCACCCCCACCCCAACCGCGGCGGGGCGAGCGGTAAGTTGAGAGCTCAGGCGACGCGCAGCATCGTCTACCAACTCCTGCTCTTCCCCAGGGTTAAGTACGAGACTCCAAGAGCGCCTGCAGGCGTTTTCTGTTCCGCTTGGAGGTCTCCCCGGGACTGGCGGTCCCAACCCCTGTTCTTCTAGCCCCGGGCTTCGGAAGAACCTGGACCTGAGGCCAGTTTTTCGAGCTTGGAGCCTCCAACACCCAAGTGCCTACATCTGCCCCTCAGCAACCAGCGAGAAAGCGCGCGATGGGGCTTGCATGCGAGCGCACTGCCTCAGCGCGACCCAAGAGGTGGGACTCGATCTGAGATGCACTCGGGGAGACGTTGGAGCGAGAACGTAGGGAGAGCCGCACCGTCCAGGCTGCCTTCGGCGCGCCCAAGTCCATGCCGGGAGGCGAGCAACCGTGAGCGCCGGTCGTCGGTTTCCCTCTTCGCCAGACAACCGGCTTTTTGTTGAGAAAACAGAGGGAAAGAAAGTCAGCGTGCGCGTTTGTTTCGGTTTTTCGTCTGTTTGCCTCCCAATTAAGAAGTGGCCGCCTAGGCGAAGGCTTTGCGGTTTTCACCGTGTAAAACGGATTAGGGAAAAAGCTCCAGCCGCTCTCAACTTTCGCTTGCGGTTTGCAACCCCCCGGGTGAGTGTGACCCTGCGGCACCTGCCCCTGGGAGCTGCCCCCGCGGCGGCCCCACCCGCACCCCTGTTCCCAGGGGCAGGACCCGCAGGGGCGGAGCCAAGGTCGCGCGCCCGGGGCTGGGGGGGGGGGTGCGGAAAGGAGGTTCCCAAGGTGCAGGTGAACCTCAAGCCGCAAGACCGACCACCCGCCTCCCCTCCCACGAAATCTCCTGGCGCCCCCGCACTGGGGCCTGAGCTCTCAGTTGCTCCAGGTCCTGGGGGTGCGAGAGTCCAGGGGCAGCTCCCGGGGTCCCCCATCTCCAGGACGCGGAGGAAGAAAGAGCAAAGGAAAGGAATTTACAGCAAATGACACCGGAAGCAGAGTTCGCTTGTTCGTGTCCTGCTCGGGGCTCGTAAGTTTTCCCCGAAGACTCTCGAGCTCGCTGAGGACATTACATTCAAGAAGCGATGAATTCATGTGTACACGTACACGCACATTTAGATAAAAAGAAAAGAGGAAAGAAACAAAAAGTGGTCTTCTACCGTCTCCACATTCACCAAACAAAGAATCCAAGGCTGAAAACAGGGGCGCCGGAGATGCGGAAGGAGGGATTCCCTGCAGTCCTGCCGCTCCTCCCCGGCCTACTGAGCCCATGAGTTTACGGGTGTCCATGACGTTACGGGTGTGGGCGCTGAGACCGGCCAGTCTCATCCAGAACACTTAGCTCCGAAAGACCCACCGGCAGGTCAACTCTCGGCGACCCTTTCCTGCTAGGCTTCTGCTTTTAATAAACGAAAGTAAAAGTTTGCTTTCAGATTAAAGAAACACTGTTTGGGTTTTTCCCGCCCTGAAGCGTGCCTTAGGTACCCTTTTATACCTGCAGGGAAGTATCCATTGTGATGGTCCAAATCGATACCGGGCCTTCCTCGGAAGAGGTGCTGGAGTTAGTGGGGGTCAAGGGATTAAGGAAATAACAGCAGGGACCAACAGACCCCGACCTTTCTGGACAGTAAGGCCCATTTAGCGAGGGAGACTTGCAGGTGGTGGAACCACGGTTGCGGAAGAGCAGAAAGCGCGGGTGGGGAACCAGGCCGGTTCCACCTTAAGAGACCGCGCGGTGCGGCGACTGCGGAGGCGCCAGGCACCTGCAGGAGGCGCTGCTGCGCCGTGGTTCTACCCGCGCCGCGGCGCGCCACGGGTCTCTCAACTCGCGGGCCTTGGTCCCCGAAGGGGGTGGGGACGCTGGGGGAGGAAGGGAGCGAGTGCATCCGTTAGGTAAGGAACCCGAGCCCTCCCGGATTTTGAAGCGACCTCAGTGTGGCGTTTGCAGGAGGGAGCTTTCCGTCATTCCGCCGCGAGAGGAAATGTGGGGAAGCGCCCTCCCCTGCCCCCACCGCCTGCCTTCCTGCTTCCCTCCACCTCCGCTCCCCGACCCCGACCGTGCTTCCCAGACCCTTTGTTCTCGAGGTTGGGAGCTGCTGGGTGGGGGCTCCCCGGGGAAGAGGTCCCCCTGCGCCACTCGAAAGGAAAGAGTCTCTCGCCTCACCCCCCACCCTCAGCCCTTCCCGGCTGAGTCCTCCTCGCCCCACCGCCCCTTCCTCCGCGTGCTTAAGCTTCCTTTCTGACCCGAACTCCCCCAGCTCCGCGAGCTCCAGCTCCCAGGCCTCCACCATCTGTTGACCCGCCTCCCTTCCCACTTCCCCGCCACCTCCGAGGTCTCTAGAAAGAGGGTGGGAGAGGCTGACGTGAGGAAGAGGAGGAACCACGTCGCCTCCCGAGCGCGGAGAATCCTCAGGGAGCCTTTTAGGCCCCGACCCCTGGGACCCGCTGCAAAGGAAGGGGTTTCCCGGCGCCGCCGCAGGCGGAAGGAACAGCCCCAGCCGGGAGGCCGCTCGGCCCGCGCCCCCACTGCGTCGCGGGGAGCCCATGGGCGCACCATGGCCGCCTGCCCCGGCATCCGGCCCAGCGGTGCGCGGCCTTCGCGTCGGCACCCGAGCCCCACAATGGGAGGGAAGGGGACACCATAGTTCCTGGCCCTGGGGAAACGAATTGGAAACGAACGCCCCCTTCTTCCCCTACCCACCCTCTCGGGCGCCACCCGCGTCGCACCTCCGCCGCGCGCGACCCCGAGGGCTCCTGCGATTGTTATCTTCTTGAGTACAATTACAATTGCGCTCCGCTTAATTTCTTACTTGGACCAAAGCGTCGCAAAGTGAAGCGAGGGGACGGGAATGCGGGGAAACAGGAGCTGGGACAGAAAAGTGAACGGAGAGGTAGGAGGACCTGGCTGGGCGGCCCAAGAGTGAACGACCTCCCGGAGTCCCGAGGCCGAGTTGAGGCAGGACTGCCCGGGCAAGCCCACGCCCCGGCCCGGGCCTCCGAAGCCCAGCAGTCGAGCGCTGCACGCCCTAGGCCCTGGGGATGCGCCTTCTCTGCATCCCGCACGCTCGCGACTGTGGAGGGGGCCCCCGGAGGAGCCGGGGGACAAAGTAGGTGTCCCCACACGCACACACACCCCTCCCCTCAGAGTGCACGCGGCCAGGGGCCGTCAGCTCCAGGCTTCCTGGAGTCCCCTCCGGCCTCTGGCGTGACCCTGGACCTCACTGGCTCTTCGAGAGCCGCGCCAGCAGTTCTCTCGGCAGCGGGTTCCCCGGGACACACCCCGTCCCCACCCCCGAGAGCTGGCGGCCAGCTCGGGATGCCAGGCGGCCAGGCGGGCGTTCTGCCAAATTCCGCGTTCCTCTCCAGGAGACGGAGAGTTGCGTCCCAGGCTCGGGAAAGCCCGCAGTTTGGGCTTGGGACTGGCTTGCAAAAGCCCCCCAAGGCGCCAGGGACGTCTCTGCAGGTTGAATTCCTGCTCCGTATCACTTCAATTTTAATTAATCTTTTAAAACACCGCTGTCACGTCGCTTGCAGAAAATTAATCAAACCTGAATCCTTGTTGCATAGCAAGAATTTCGATCCGAGTCTTTTAAAAAGGACTTGACTTTGCAAAGTCACGTCTTTTAGAGTTCCCTCATTCCCCCTTTAGCAAGAGAAATATTGCATAAGTCAAGACATGTTTGTTTGGTTCTTTCTATCTTCAAAATGAAACTTTGCTTATTTCTGATCTTTATTTTCTGTCTTTGAACAAAAAATAACCAGAGAAATTGCCTACCTCTGTTAATTCAAAATATAATTACTTTGAATGATCTTTGTCTAAGAGCCCAGATAAACTAAGATAATCTTAATTTTAATGTGACACGACCCCTATTTTTCCTTGTGAATAATGAGAATAAAGCAGTCATTAATTAATACCAAGATATCTCCATAGAAGATGGTATCTGGTCTCACTGAGACGCTGAAACATCAGTTGTATTAGTAATTGATACTGTATAATTGAACATGAAGATAGTCGTCTATTTTTAACCTCAAAGCTCAGAGTTTATTTGGTGATTACTGAGCTCCTAATAATTAATTTTCGTTCCTTCTTGCTGCATAAATAATTTCTATGATTCCCAGTTCCCATGCAACACAGAGACTTCTCATTAAAATCTACCCCTCAAAATATAAAATGTGAAGCTATATTGTACAACAACCCTTTCTATCCCATTACTTATAACATACATATGCTCCATTTTTATTTCTTCCTGTTACATTCCCCTTTGCTGTAATTTGCCTACTAAAAAATAGAATGTAACTATAACATGTTTTACCACAGCCTCATCCTTCTGTGTACTATTAGATCAGTTTAATATATATTACTTAAGATTTCCAGTCTTTCAAGTTCCTGAGAGTTGAGAATAAGTTGCAATGAAGAATCAAAAAATTTTGTATAGTGAATTTGCCATAAATTATACTCCCATCTAACACAGCCCACAGTATCTCACACTTTTCTATGGTTAAAAATAGACTTTGCTCACACACATTCTGTTTCTCCAACCTGAATTGAAGATCTGCTCTCAACAGTTTCCTGGGTTAAATTTACACAACTTTCGTCATTAAAAAAAAAAAATTCCCCTCCCAAGAATTGGAGAAGTCTTCCGAATGGTAATGGAAATTGAGACTCTACCTTTAAGATATCTAATTACTTCTCACCATCAATTTGCTGATGATCCTCTTTTTACCCGGTGGAGAATTACATTTTTCTCATACATGCAAAAAAGCTCCCTATGTATTTCTTCAGGATGTTTCTCCACATAAGTATATTTTATACTACATAAATATTCTTAGTGTCTATCCTACCAAACCTTTATACTTGACTTAACTGTCAGTGCTATTTCTAAAGTGATGAAAAGTATATCGGTTTTCCACTTTTATTTCCCCCTTTGAACAATTAAGACTTTAGGTCAATATATGATGGAATAATTCTCTCCTCTAGGATTTTATATTTTCCCACTATAATTTAGACTGAAATGGGATTAAAACAGGATCTAGAGTTCTAATCTTGGTTGATGTTTTGGTGTATTCACCGTAATGAGTCCTATTCCCTGGGGTCATGAAGCTCCCAAATGTCAATCAAGCAAACTGATTCAGAAATGCCATTGTTCGACTCCCACGTCACTCGCCTTCCTCTCATTTTATTTAACAATACCGGAGTTCTCTGATCAGTCATTCGGAATATGAGGCATTATCTGGGGAAAATTCACAAAGTGTCTTGATCTTTCTTTGGGAGATACTGTTAAGGGGCTTCCGCAAAGCAGAGGGTGCTTGTTTATATTTCTGTCTTTGGGTCGCAATAGGGATCGAAAGAACCAATGAATACTGCTTGAAAGAAAATCATACCGTAAATCCGTCAAAAATTAATTCGTCCAGTTGAATGTTACATTTCTATTTTCGTGTTGGAAGCACCCTGACTTGTCACCGGAGGAGAAGTATGACCGGGTGAGGTTCCCGTTGACATGCCCTCACTTTCAACCCCGTCTATTTTACTCCATTTAGTAATACTAATGTATTTAGACTGCACTAGTTAACCAAGAATTTATTTGGGGACCAGGAAGAGGCAACATTTGCCCGAGGAGCTCTACCGAGCCCACTCAGACTCGTCCGAGAGTCTCCGCAACTCGCATTTCGCATCCGCAGCCCCGGGGCATCTGTGCTTGGGTCTCAGCTCCGGGACGGCCCCCAAAGCCAAAGGCGTTAAGTGTTGTTCCTCGCTCCGAACAGCCCAAATTAATAATCAGCCCAACTCATGGAGGCCTTGAGCCTTCATCCACAGTTCCCTGAAGGTTCCCAGCGCGGACCCCGGTTCCTGCGAGGACTTCCTGGTAGGGAGGCTGGCGTGCAGGGACGTTTCATGGCAAAAACTGTCGTTTGCCTCTTTCACTTAGAAGGCTGTGGGGAAAGCGACTCGAACCAACCCTCCCGTTGTGGGCTCTCACACAGCAGCTCTGGCTATGTCTGCTTGACGTGCGTTCACACTCAAATGCTCGCATTTGCCGCACACATCTCTACATGCACCAACCCTGGCGCCCCACGCGGGGTCCGCGCACACTTAGGACCGAGTGACCAGGGAAAGCGGCGGAGGTGAGGACAGGGGGTGGAGCCGCTCTCTGGTGGGATACGATCAATCACTTTAAAGTAAAGGGTTCAAAAGTTCCAACCTCCCTTTGGAGGAGAGAAGACAAGCTCCCCGGGGCCTGCTTCTCCCTGCAGCCCCCGAGTTGCCGCAGCCGCGCCACGACGTAGGAGCTCGGCCTCCCTTCGCAGGAGCCACTTCCCGGGAACACTCTCCCCGCCCGCGCAGCCCGGCCAGGTTTATTGAGCTAGCAGGCAGCAGCGGTTTGGCTCTCGTGGACGAGCCGCTCTCCCGCGGCACAAACAGGATCCCGGCCCGCGAGAGCCCAGCCGTGCGCTTTTCCCTTTCTCAGCAAGCGGGAAAGGCCTGTACGGCGAGGGCCGTGCAGCGCGAGCACCGGGCCTCGCCGAAACCCGAGCCTCCTGCGACCTGCTCCGCAAGAAGGGGCGGGGGAGAGCGCCGGCAAGCTGGCCGGGACGCGGGCCGTGTGAATTCCTCGGAGAAACCCCTCTGGAAAACACCAGAACCTTTCAAAAGATGTGACTCTGCCCCTCCTCCTGTTCTGTGGCCTTCCAGCCTGGTAGTCCCCTCCTCACCACCTGGCCGCACCCTCACCTGCGACCTTGCCAAGGGCCTAGCCACTACTTTTCTTCTCCACCCCCACTTTTGAGCTCCATCTCTTCCCTGACCTTTCCACGGCCTCCGCTAGGGTAGCCAGGGTGCTGCAGAGGAAATGAAATTGTTCTGGAGATTACAGTGGGGCTGTTGGCCAGGAGAAGTGCCCCCCCCACACACACACACACACACTTTTTCTCAGGCTTCCATGTTAAGTGCAAACTTGTATTTCCCTTCACAAGAATAGACAAATTTTCTCGCTTATTTGCAGTTTTGCAAAGTTCTAAACCCAGATCAGTGAACCTTAAGCGCCCCTTTTCAGGCTGACATTGTGGAGGTTCGTCAGGGTCCCTGGGCAGTGAGCGTAGTGACAGGTGAATCCAGCATCCCCAAAGGAAGCCAGACCTAACCCCCAAGACTTATAATAGGACAGGGGCCCAAAATCTCCACAAGCAGCTTCATGCAACAGGTACCCTAGCAAGGCGGGCTCTCAGGATCCCAAAGCTTAAGCTCTGGATGCAGAACGTGCTCCCCAGTGACCTGAGACAGTCCCTACTGCATCTTTTCCCCCCAGGAGATTCCTTCTCTCCGCCTTACCCCTCATTCACACAAGAATCTCTGCACTCCGAACCACCTGCCCAGACACAGCCAGGCTTCACTTTGGCTTCGGCAGTCCCTCACAGTGTAAGTCCATTGATGCTTTCAACCTGTTTGTTACTCCTGGCGTGACTTGAGGAGAAAGACAAGGAGAAGCAGAAGGGGAAGAGGAAGAGGAAAGTCAGGGAGATGCAGAATAAAAGTCCAAAGTGGAGGACCAAATCAAAGACAGAGCAGTTCCTTTCTTGTCCAAATCACGGCTGAGCCTTTCCCACACTCAAGAAGATAGGTAACTGGGTTCGATAACACTAGCTTCCCAAAGTAACTTTTTTGAGTGATATTTTGCTCCCAAACTCATCTCTCTCCCCAACCTGAAGAAAGGAAGGAGCCCTGTAGGTTGAGGGAGACAAACAGCCTCCTGTAAGCCCATCATCATTCCGCAGAGAGCCCGGGAGTATCAGACTGCAGGAGCCTAAGTGCTCTGATGCACAAGGAGCCTCTGCCTTAACCATGACCTGGTCAGCTCAAATTCCATCTCCTGGCTTGAACATTCGCTGGTAAGATCTTCCCATAGAAATAAAGCTGGTCCCTAGGACCATGCTCCCAGCAGCAGCTAGTCATAATAAGTGATAACTGGGATGGGAGAAGACTGGAAAGACAGAAGACTGATGGCAGAGAATGAAGGGGGTATTATAGAGCTATATACACATATGTTTACTTTTGCCTGACTCTGAGATTCCTCCTCAGACCTTCCAGCCCATCCTCACTCAGCCTCCAGGGCAAAACAGGAACGGGCCTCTGGGTTATCAAAGAGTGGGGGTGGGGAAGTTGCCCTTTCCAACCCCGGGGGCTAGTACAGAAGGAAGGATATAATGGGTAGGGAAAGATCTGGCAGAGGGAAAGAGAGGCCTGAGCTGCAGCCACAACCCCAGTCATTCTGAGGAACTCATCCTCATTAAAGAAATCCTTTGTATGATGCTGCATTTCTTTCCCAGATTTGTGACGACCACACTGAAGGAGGAGGCAGCAGGCAGCCTCATGCAGACATCCAGCAGTGTATCCCCAGCAGCAGACTCTGTATCCCCAACATGAAGAGCCCAGGCCTTGCCCATTAGGCTGCTGCTGAAAACAATCCCCCCTGCTCCAAGTCACCTCTACAGTAACTACCCCAAATCCCTGAGCAGATTCCTGGACTGAGAGAAACACAGTTCATAGCATGAATGTCCACGAGCGAGATCTGGTAGAATAAAGAACAGAAAATCCCACCTCGTTCTGAAATCGCTCTTGAAAAAATGTGAAGTATTGGGTACTGGTGCCTGTATATATGGAAGTTTCATACTCTTGGCCGAGGAATGACACTGCAAAAATATTTCTATATTTCTTCCCTACATAGCACCAAAGGCTGTTTTATGTCCTGCTATTGTGAATCCACCTTCTGTAAACCATATTGTGCATTTTCCCCTGGATTTTAATGAAACAAGAACTGTGCAAAAGCAAACTGCTTTGTCCCAGAGCTGAAACAAAGACTAATACACAGCAAAGGAGCAGGCCTTTCCAAGATGTGCTCTTCTCTGACTTGGGAGGAAGGCTCCTAGAGTGACCTGCCATAATCATGGTTGATATTTAATCCTCCTTAGTACAAAGGCCCATCTTTTCACTATGCAGAAGCACCAGTGCGCTATGACCAGCCTTGAGAGTTATATCTCAAACCCGGAGTCCAAACTTAGACTTGGATTGTCTAGGCCTCTTGTAACCTGAACAAAAAGGATCTGAAGAAAATCACTTTTTTTCCCCTTTGCAACAAAGCATTCCTACTCACTTCAGCTTGTTGGTGTTGTTGGTTAATTTTTATTTCCATGTCCACTTGGGGTATTGAAATCGATTGCTGCAATATTTAATATATAACACTCCCGGGGTCATTGCTGTCCTAAGACCAAATTCCCTCTCCCTCATGCCCTCACCTCAGCTGGGTTGCTACCCTCCCACTCCCATCTGTCCAGGCCCTCTGTTTTTCTGTCCACATAACACCTTTTAATTCTCAGCCCAGCCAGACAACTTCACATATATTTTGTTTTCTGGTATGGAAAGTACTGAAAGCTCTAGGCAGCACTGCACTTAAAGGGAAAATGAGGAGCTCAGTAGATTGGAGAAAATTAACCTGCCACAAACAACCTCATTAAAGAGCTGCCTACCTAAGAGTTAAGAATTAATAGCAAAATGGATAGGGGGAAAAAAAAAGCCTTGAGTGAAGAGACCTTAAAACCACTTTCCCTGAAAGGTGCATAATTTACAAGCTCAACCTAACATTCAGTTTTATTTCCCTTTCCTAGTGACCTGTCCCATAACCTTGTAATCCAGCGTGGGGACATTTTTCTCTGTGGTCCCTTTCTTCTTTTTACAGACCCATAAGTTTGCAAGTCCAAATACTTTCTGATATTTTTGGATCAAATATGAACCTAAATTGTTTGGGGCCTTTTTAATTTAGAAAGACACTTTAAGAGGCTCCTGGAATACCCTTTGGGAATTGTTAGATGATTTGAAGAGTGCCCTTAAAAGAACTGTGTTTGGATAAGAGGGGGTGTGGGGGAATCATGCAGAAATAAGCATGAAAAACCAGAGTGAGGACATTTTGTAGATTTAGTGCTTTGATGGTACTGTGCTTTATTTTGCACATGAAGTTCAAATTTAAGTAAAGCCCATGTATATGGGCTGTAAGTTGCTTTTCTAATGTTTTATTGGGCATTGTATTCTATATTGGCATTTTATATGCATAATCTCATTTCAATGCAGAGCTGAATACTAAATCCTGGGGCAAGCAGATGAGAATGCAGTATGGATATTACACTCAATTTCATTGGCTTCAATGAGACTTTGCACATCTCGATTTCCATTGTAATGGCTTATCTTTGGCTAGAATTTTACACATTGACATGCTATTCCTTTGGCCAGAATCCTGAATGAAGAAACTGTGTCAATGGAACAGCCATAATGATTCCATTCACATTATAGCAGGTAACAAGGATCAATGGTCCTAAGACTATTTATAAAAGATTTCCTGTGGGGTTTTTTTTTCTTAATTATTTTTGCACTTTTTTCCTTGAAGGAGATCACATTTAAAATCAATGTTGGAGTATACACTGACGTATTGGTTCAAAACAGTAAGACATAAGAAACTCACAATCGGGTTGCTTCGATTCATCTGGAAATCGTCCATTGTGTCAGAATATTATATGTGGTCCACATGTCATGTAGGATCAGATCCTATTCAGATAAACCAGCTAGAGATTGATACAAAGGACAAGATTTTAGAAGTGCTGGCAATCTCCCTAAATCTACAAATTAGTTGTATTTTCCTCCTAATTTATACAAAATAAATTCTATTTTCCTCCCATTTAATAGTAACATTAAATTACAAATGGCAGACTGAAATTGTATAAGATAAAATTTTGATATTTTAGGAGAAACATGTTTCTGAGGTCATTTTTCTATAGAAGATGTATAATTTCCTGATTGACTTTTAAACTTACAATGCATAATAATGTAAGAGGATTTCTAAAAAGCACAAAGCTTTAAATATTTTTATTTTCTTAAAATGGCATGAGTGAGCAGCAAAAACAATTGGATAATCCAAACATTAACCAAATTCTTCTACTTAAAAATGTTCCTCCTTTAGAAGGGGGAAGAAGTGCTACCTATCTTCTTAAATTCAGATGAGAAACACTCTGCTGTGAGGATGTACACCCTTTTAATTCTCAATCGTATATGTTTAAGGTTGTTTTTTTAAAAAATATTTATTGTTAACAGAAAATATCAAAATTGGCTTTCTGAAGACCAATTTGCCAGATGATGTATAACACTTGGAACAAAATTAAAAGCATCTCTGCATTTGCATCTGGCAATGTACTACATGTTAGAACCATAGCCATGGGTTTATTGGAGTTGAGCTCTCCTGGTCTTGAGATGCATTCTTTTTTTTTTTTTTTTTTCTTTTTTAATGGCCTAACGGGAATAGCTCAGCACATGCAGGACAAGAGGCTGGAAAGCCCTGGCCTCTCACCCAGCAAGGAAGCTCAGGGTCACTGCAGGCTCCCCATGCTACCTCTATCAGGACTGGTTTAAGGCCAGATCTTACCCTCCTTCTACCTTTGGAGAAAGTATTGCTGACTATTGGGTGCAAAGGTTAGGTAGGAGGTGGGGAAGAAAAGGAAAAGCTGAGAAAGCAGGAGAAGAGAAAAAAGAGAAGATAAAGGGAAAAGGTAAATAAACCTGGTCCTGGCGATTTCAACTCTATCAGGCAGGTTTTACTTTGAATAGATATAATATCCAGGCATTTGAAAGCTTCACCATCCAGTGGTTTGCCTATTTGGGTCCAAAGTAGAGACAGGAAACTAGTCTTCCACTTTGCCCCCATGGAGAATCAGAGTATTCATTTGAATAGAGGGGAAAAAGAGGCAGGGTGAGAGAGACATGAGGGAAAATGAATGTAAAATGTGCCCTTATTCCTGAGAGATCCAAGAATCTAGGTCCTTTCCAGACATTTCAGAGATGGAAAGCCTTACCTACTGACCAAGGAGTGGCTTTAAGATCTCTTACAGGTTTGTGTCATTTCTGACTCTCAAAGGAAGGAAGGAAGGCTATTACCTAACCTCAGTGCAGTCTCTCTTCTATACTGTTTTCCTCTCTATTGCTCATCCCTTATCACAAGTATTGTGTTGTTCCTGGAGCTGACGTAAACTGATTTGAAAGAGGGCAAGCAATAACAATGGAAATTATGTTCCAATTTTGGTATCCAACATGTGCTTGTCCAAGAGCGCAGTCTCCAGGAGACCTGAGTTTGTCTGTTTGTTTGTTTGTTTGTTTGTTTTGATAGCTTGGGAAAGAGGGCAAGCAGTGACTCAGACAGTTTCCCTTCTGTTTCTCTCTGTATCCTTCTGA
Organism: Spilogale gracilis; assembly: GCA_004023965.1. NCBI lineage: Eukaryota > Metazoa > Chordata > Mammalia > Carnivora > Mephitidae > Spilogale > Spilogale gracilis. The sequence continues at coordinate 17,177 of PITA01008350.1, forward strand.
GCATCCTGGCCAGGGAAGGCCCTTGCAGACCTGTGAGCAGTTGCTGTCTGTTAGACTGGCAATATTTTAGGCTCTACATCTATTGACTGCTAAGCCTCTTCCATCCAAAAGGGTCAAACACAGACATATTGATGGCACTGATTAGATGAATAACTGGATCTTACTGGAGAGCCTTTAGGCCGTCTCTCTCCCCATCCTCTCTCTCTTCCTGTCCTTCTGTCTTGCCCTAGTCTCTCAAGTAAAGGACCTAAGGAATAGGGATACCCTAGCATCCTAAGTACTTGGCTTGTTTCTCCTATAGATGTTCTTTTCAGACTACCCAGACACACACACACACACTCTCTCTCTCTCTCTCTCTCTCTCTCTCTCTCACACACACACACACACACACACACACACACATCTGCTGGCAGCAGCCTCTCCTAATTATTTTTCGAAATCTCTCTCCCTCCACCTCTCTGGCCTTACCGTCCCTTGCTAGGGGACAACTACTGCCCTTCCCCCAGTTAGACCCCAGTCAGCCCAGCAGCCATGGCGGCAAACGCAGAAGAATAGAGAGCTTGCTGTGCCAAACAGCTCGGCTCTGGGCAAAGAAGTGGTGAGAGTCAAGTAGTGGTCCAGGAGAGGGCTGCTCCTGAGCAGCAAAATATTTATGAAACTGGGCAAAGGTTTTATGAGCACTCACTATGGCCATTTCAGGTGTTGCTCCTAGGTCCTAGAAATGGGGGGAGGGAGAATGGGAGTCAGCAGTGCAAATATGAGAGGAGCCCTGCATGGAAGCCATTGATTGGGGTTTAACTCCATGTGTTTTGGGGTCGAGTTTTTCCAAACAAACTGGAGTGATCTTTAGGGAAAGCCAAACACACATGATGAAAACATCCTGTTTTGAGAAGCAGTAACAGTGGAACCACAGTGACTGCTCACCACTGCGTCAGTCAGGAAAGGGGCTTGGGAGCCCAAGGCTTGAATTTGGTGAAGTCCTGCAATTTGGAGCTTTTCGACTTAGTATTGATCCCTAAACTCAATTTTGAAAACAGCCTCCCTGGCAGAAGTGTGGGTTGTGTTATCCCAGTATTTGCACGCATCGATTGGGCTAAAATAAAATGCATCAAACGCGCCTCAAAGAAGGAAGAGGCCGGGACAGTCACAAGAGGAATAGCAGAAAGTGCATAGTTAATATGGGTTGTACGCGAATCAGTGAAACAAGTGCTTTAAACCCAGGGGGATTTCACGTAATAGCTAATTTGGTGAGAAAGCGGGTGTGCAAGCGGAGGGCCATCTTAGAAGGCCGGGAAGATAGGGAAGATACAGGTTTTTCTGACCGGAATTAACATTTCCCTGTGATTTGCATTTGCTAAACAGTCCACCTAACCCAGGCTTCCCTCTCCCCCCCCCCCGCCCCCCAACCTAGGCTCACGAAGAAATTCTCTTCCCTTTCGGGAAGACTGTGGAGAGGCTGCTGCTGCTTTTCCCCGATCCGCCGGGTCTTAAGTCCTGGGAAGGCAGCGGGGCCGAGTCCGGCGAGGCGCTCTCGGTCTGCCCTCTCCAGGCCTGCAGGACCCGGCGGGGGCCTCGTCTCAAAGTTAATCAAACGTACCCAGCGCCTGCCTGGTTTTGCCCACACCCTTCCTTGGTCCCCACTGACTGGAAAGAGAACCGGAGAAGATGGGAAAAGGAGATAAGAATATCTTATCCTAGACTAAAGAAGAAATCCTTTTCCTTGACACCTCCCCCCCAAAAAAGCCTTTCCTCTGATGTCTCCAGTCTTCTGAGTCCATTTCAGGTGGCGAGGGGTGGGGAGGGGGTGCATCGCGCGTGAGAAAGAAAGGAAGAAAGAGAAGGGAAAGAGAGAGGGAGAGAGACAGCTTTTAAACAAAAGACGAGGAGGTGCAGGCAGGGGTCTGGAGCTCCCCTTCCGGGGCTGCTCGGCCCGGAGCCCCTCCAGTCGCCCGACCCCGCTGCTTCGTGCGTTCGGCAGGCTTGGCCAACCCGGCCCCAGCCCGCGCTCCATGCGGCTGCAGAACTGGAGAGCATACCCAAGCCCCTGTTCCACGCCGGCGCCGCTGGAGCCTGCGCCCGGAGCGGCCGGCCTGTAGCCGAGGCTGTGGGACCGCAGAGGGGCGCCGGGGTCCGCTCCGCCTCCCCCCGGCCCTCGCCGCCTGGGTCGCCCCTGCGCTCGCGATTCTCCTCGTCCCACTTAGCAAGCTGCTCTTGGGGGCCCGCGAGTTCAAAACACGCCTTCTCATTAATTAAAGCCTGGAAACCCTCGCCACTTTCTTCCCAGGCCGAGTCACCGTCTCCAGAGGTCGCCCGGGCGCTCTCGGCCCGCGTCCGCTTCCGCGCTGGGCCTCGGAGGCCGAGCGGCCATTTACTGCCCTCTGATTGCGCCGAGGACCAGGTTAGCTCATAAAGCCTTTCACACTCAACAATAGGGATTTTCTCAACAATTAACAAGAAACAACATAATAAAGCCATTTACAAAGACCTTGCTATTTACTATAAATTAGGGACTCTTTAAGAGACCAGTGCGTAATTTCACACACTTTACAGCTGGGGCTGCATTTTAAACACCCGGGAAAACAAGCTTGTTGCACTTTCCTGTGACCTATCTGCGGAGCACCTCTGCTTCCCCTCTTCCTCTAGGAGCAGCTTTGTTTGCACTGCTGCACTCCAACCTCCCCAACCAAGGGTGGTTTTCCAGGTCACTGTCTCACGTTTCCCGTTTCCAGGTCATCATTCCACTTTCAGAGGCACTGGGAGGTTCCAAGGACAGGAACCACGGCGCCAAGGAAAGCAAGCCTTGCCCCATCCCATTTTCCCCCTCGTTGGGAGTTCTGCAGGGCCCTCGCCTGCACACCCAGCCCTCCCCAGACTCCCGGTCCCGCAGGTCTTGGGCCACTTCCCAGAAGGCGTTCACAGCCATGATGGCTGGCCCAGTGTGAAGCCTCATCTCTCTGCCACTTGCGTTTCACGCACGCATTTTGGAGACCTTGGCCAGCCCTCCATCAAAGCAAAAACGCTGGGCCGCATTTGCCCGGGACAGAGACATGAGGCCTGGGCGAGAAGGTGGGAAATGGCTAGGCAGTGTGTGCGTGTGCCGGGGTGGGAGATGACTTCACAACACACAAAAGGAGCGCAAAGTGAGAGGAGGCGGGTCCAGTCCCCGAGGACCGGCCGCGAGCCCTGTCGCCCCTGCCCCTGGTGGGCCTGTTCTTGAGGCCACTGGGACATGAGGCTGCGTGGAGAGGAGATGGGGGCCATGCACACAGGCATACGCACTCTTCTGCCCCGGAGAGCCAGGAGGTGACAAATTCAGAGGAGAGCTAGATCTGGGCGGGGAAAAAAGTCACAAAGAAATTTGTTTGCCACCATGCAAAATGGCGGCATTTAAACATCTTTCTGGTGCTGGTGGCCCAGGCCAGAGAGCTAAGAGCTGCCCTGGGTCAGCCCTGTGGCCAGAATCTGGCACCTAGGTGAAAAACGAGGGGGAAAGGGACCCTAAAACCCCTAAGTTCCCCCCCGGGCCGGCCCTCCTCCGGCTTAGCCATTCCCTGCCTCCCCCCGCCCCCTAGCCCGCCAGTCCCAAGCCCCCGCCAGCAGCCCCTGGACACTGACCCCTGTTTACAAACACAGCCCGGGGGCGGGGTGGGGCCGGCCGGAATGCAGGCTGGCGGGGTGGGGGAAGGCAGCTCGCTCCAGAAGACGCCACCAGCAGAGAGGAACGAGGAGTTGGTGCGAGAGAGCGGGCCCGGCAGCTGGAAAGGACTGAACGCCTTGTTTTTGAAACTGTCAATTCCCTCAACCCCTATTGTGAGGGCTTCATGCAAAACATCTCAGGCCTTTTAAAGTAGGAGCTTGTGAGGCCGCCACAGTTTGAAAAGGAGCGAGAGAAGAGCGGGGGCCTAGGGCATCGGCAAAGAATGATAGCTGGGCCCCCTCCTCTTTTTTTTTTTTTTTTTTTTTTTTTTTTGCAAAAGAGGGCTTGCCAAGCAGGTAAAATGCAGCCCTCCCCCAACCTCCTAGATCTGCCTTACGTCCCTACCCCCCAGGCTAGTTTGCAAAAATGCCCTTTGGCCTAGGGAGCAAACTAAAACCAACGCTAGCATTAAAAATAGTTTTCTTCCAGGGAAGGGGAAGTCCTGGGGAAGACCTGGCTTGGGATGGGGGGACTCCCTAAGGTGGATGCCTTGCTCCTCCTTGTCAGTTTCCTGAGGTCAGTTGACGGGGAGCCTTTAATTTTTCTCCCCCTAGTTTGGCTCTAGGAAACTCCCCTTTCACATCCTTTATCAGCAGGAAGTTATTTTCAAGGTGAAGCAAAACTCACCACATTTTCTATCTTTTGTAGATACTAATACTTTATTTTTTTAAATGTGAGGGTTTTGTTTTTGCTTTTCACCATGGAGGATTTTTGTTTTTGTTTTCTCTGAAAGAAAATAAATGCTTTTGAGGAATTAGTCTATAGCTTTTCCTGCATTCAAACAAAACTATCATTTTCATATCAGTCAGAAACTTCCAATTCTTGTGACCGGAACTTTGAAAAATTTCTAGACCATTAAAGTCACCCAGACACAGATAAGATAAAAATCCCCACACCAGCCCGTCTAGTTTGTGTTATTGCTGTTTAGTGGTGGCTCCTTGTTGTGATTTTAAAATAAACAACCATTATTGAGATTACTGCACCGTAATCAAGTAATCCAGTAGAAAAGAACACCCACTTTAAAAAGTAAATAGTTGAAAAAGAGCAAGTTGCATTTTCTAAGAAGGCAGATAACCTGACTATGGAAGACAGAGGACACACATCTCTTTAAAAAAATAATTAAATCTTCATTTCAGAGTCTTTTCAGGAAACTATTTTTATAGGAGACCAAAAATAAGCTTGTTTCCCCAAAAAGTCAGAGAAGGAGCCCTTTCCTGTATTTTCCTCCTGTTTGTGAGTGTTGAGCTTTAGACATAGGACTGAGTGACTCTGGAAACATGTAGTGCCTTTAAAAAAAAATGCTATCACCTGAAAACATTTAAATGCACAAATGCAATCTATCAATGGAGGTAACTTTGTTTTTTTCCCAATAAGGCTTAACTTTTTGAACAAATGAAACATTTATAGCATCTTGGAAAATCTAGATGTTGTCATTAATCATAAAACAACCAAAATGAAATAAACTGTACTGAGAATAATTCCCACAGCAGAATGGGAAAACAGCTAAGGGACTACCAGAAATTGAACGATTACCTTGAATTTGTAAGTTACTGAATACTATTTGGTACACTCTCCTAATAGAAGCCCCAACTCATGTTTTGCTGTGGTTGGCTGGCTTGTTGTAGTACTGTGGGGTGAAATTTGTGTTGACTATTTAATTTCTTTCCTTTTGATGGTATCACTCTGGAATGCCTCAGCCTCCATGCTGCTCATTCTCCAGCTCCTATAAACTGAAACTATTGATTCTCTGAGGGCTTGAGACCAAGTGTCAAAGCTAGAAGCCGATATTTTATGTCAGAAATTCCACAGGGTATATTTGTTTTAAATTGTGCTTATTCCATCTAACAGTCCTCCCACACCCAAGATCTGTAGGCTTCAAATATATTCTCAATTTATAATACAGGACCAATGATTCCATAGCCAGCAAGAAAAGTACTAGCCTAAATGTAGTAGTCATCATACTTTGAACTCTCTTGACTTAGCAGTAATTAAAGAACAGAAATTACAGACTGCCAGTGTGTGCATGTCACAGTTTTTACAGATTGATTTTGCTGAACAAATCACTGTACCCAAATTCTGTAAGGCCTTCCAAAGAGGAAATAACTCAGACTGAGAAGCCAATTGTTCAGCTTTCTGGGGGCTTTAACTGTAACTTGTACTGGTCTTTGGAATTATACACAAACATGAATTCAAGGATAACATCCCCCAATTTTTGCTTTGACCGTATCTATCATCCCAATAAAAAAGGATCCAGTGAACCTACATCTGGTAACATTCAAGAAGGAAAGGAAGGGAGGCAGTTCAAAGCATCTGTTTACTCCATCCAAATGTATTTGGATGCAGGTATTCTCAGCCTCTGTCCTTTACAGTAAGAGTAAAACCACAGAGCATATACAGCAATTAGAGCTGAGACCATCCAGATCTATCTGAAACATTAATAGACAAAAGAAAAATTTCAAAGGGAGTAGGAATTAGAAGGTTAAGGGCAGAAAAAAAAAAAAGAATTAGACTGAATTTCCATGAGAGATAGTGACTAAATTCACACAGTAAACATCTCATTGATGTTTTGTTTTGTTTTATGATTTATCATCTATAGATGCAACTTCTTAGGTTTAAGATGGCAAAGATCTGAGATACATAATTGGACAGACTAAGGCAGGTGGATCAAAAATTATTAGATTTAACTTTCATTAAAATAGCATTTGATCTCTGCTTTACTTTCTTAAACCTGAAACTTTTTGCACTTGATTTGTAACAAGTTTGTAAAGTTCTGTTGTTATTTAGAAAGAAATCCAGTGTTTCGCACAGAACCTGACTGGCCTCATCACATGGTATTACAACAAAACACTACACCCAATAAATGCATTTCTTTCAGGCAAAAACATTACAAATGCAAGTGTCAACAAAACCATTCATTCCTGTTAACCGTTCTTCAATCTGGAATAAGTAGAAATGTATGGAACCAGGAATTTTAAACAGTGTTTTTAATTGAAAATAAAGCTAAAGCATGCTTTTCAACAGTGCAAATTTCCATAATTTTGATTTACTGCTTCCATCATCACAACATAGTACACCAGCATGGCCCTTACCAAGGGCTAGACCCTAGCCATTTGCATGTTGAACTACTTTGATTTTAAGTGCAAATATAGATAGTCACCTCTGATTGTCACTTGCAGTAGAAACTCTCCTGTTTTATTCACAGGATGGTCTAAAAACAGAAGTTTAGAGAGATGTAGAAAAAGTAAAAGGTAATAAGATCCTAGTGCCTGAGTTCTGGTACCAAAGAGCCCTGAAAGAACAGTAATTTTTCATTTGGGATATTCCTACAACTCTGACCCATTTTACTTTTCTTGGTTGTATTTACTATGTTGTCACTATGAGGAGTCAGACCATGAAATATCCTGCTATTAAGAGAACTACTTTAATTGTTTTGCAAGTTTGAGGAGTCAAACTTGAGGAGTCAGACCACAAGGTAAGCAGGACAATAGTGAGTAAGTCACCTTCTTTAAAACCTTTGGGTGAGGACACAAAAGGAACTTTTCTAATTGCAAGGAGGACCTGTAAAAGTAAAATCACACCCTTCACCAAGAAAAAAAAGCAGTCTCATATTTATTTTACTCAGTATATCTGAGGCAGCTTTTACCAGCATTCAAGCAGGACTCTGCAATCTTTCCACTCAAAGGAAGGAAGGAAGGAAGGAAGGAAGGAAGGAAGGAAGGAAGGAAGGAAGGAAGGAAGGAAGGAAGGGAGGAAAGAAGGAAAGAAGGAAATTAAGTGCAACTATTCTTGGAGAAGGAATGAGGAAAGGAAAAGATACCCCACAAACAAGAGCTCCAGAAAAGAACATTTTGGGCTCACAGAAAGTTCTTTTTACCTCACTGTGTAACCATGTAATCTAACAAAATTTCACTGAATTAACAGTTACACTTTCAGGTCTGAAATCTAGTGCATAAACTTAATGGCTCATTGTAATATTTATTATTCAACCTTTTGACATTTATTTGTAGCAGTTGAATTGAGGTACCCGGTGCATTATTAGCATTGAAACAGTAAAGTGTTCCAGCTCTACCTTAATAACTGAGTTTTACTTGAGTCTTTAGCCTGAAGTAGTCTGTGGAATGTAAACCAACCCTTCTCCCACCCCGCCCCCACCCTACTCCAAAAAAAAAAAAAAAAACCCGCAATGGGAAAAAAGTAATCCGATTTCTGTCTTCAAAATGCGATAAACCAGGGCTCCAAAAGGGGTGTAGCACATTAATGGACTTGTACAAACCATCCTGTGCAGTTTACAACAAAAAGAAGGTAATAGGGTTCAAGAAAATATCTTCCAAAACACTTTTATGAATTAAATTTCCTGAATTTGTGACTAGGTGGAAGAGGTATTGCAGAACCGCCCAGCTGCCATTTCCATATAGGATGGGCCTTGTGAGGAGGTTGGGAATCCTTAGTGGTGTTTAAGGAATACGCCGGCCACAAATCCCCATCCTTCCCAATAATGAGTGACGGTGGACAAGGAAAATTTGCCATGAAATTAAATGGCCTTTTCACTGCTGATGCTACATTGCTGGCTACCTTTTTGCGTCTGTTTATAACTGTAAACTCATCCAGTGTTCCTTCATGTGTCTCAGTTTTACCTGTAGGACGAGGACTTCTGGCTGATTTCAAATTTGGTTTGACTGGAGGTGTGTGAAGTACAGGTCGCTTTCCCAGTACTAGTGTCCGGTAATTTTTTCTCACCCTGGCACCAAATTTATATTCCCCATCCTCAGGTTTTGGAGAACCTAAAGTGCATGAAAGGCCCTGACTCTGAGCCAGTGGATTTAAGGAAGGAGTTTCCTTTTCAGGGCATGCAAAACCTTCTTCCTTGGCTGTGGTGAACAAGGCGTCCTCCTCCTTACTTTCAGTCACACTGTAAAACTCACCCTTTGTATCATTGCACTCGCACTTAAGCTTATTTGTAATAAGGTCAGGTTCATAGTCTTCATTAGCACTACTGTCTTCTACTTTGATTTTAATATTGTGCAGAAATGGCAAGGTCTTGTCTCCTGTGTTAGTGCAGGGAGTCTCAACTTTAGTTGCTGCTGCTGCATCCACCTCAGAATCAGTGTGTGAAGAGGACAAATCCGTAGCAAATTCAGCACAATGAGGGATTTTGGACTCTTTTTCTGAATTTGCTCCTGCTCCGGAGGAATCATTATTTAAGAACCTAGCAGCTATTGTGTGGTTATCTGCACAGTGTGTAGTAGGACTTGCTTGTAGGCATTTCCTCGCCTCTCGGAGTATTCTTTGTTGTGGAAATGCATTGTTTGTCTTTGGGCTAGGTGAAGAGGCCCCCTCTGCCAGGCAGTTAATTGTCAGGTCAGTTCTCTTTACAGTACTGGAAATTTCAGAGTGTGGGAATGTAATCTCAGATACCCTATCGTTCCTTATCTCTGTGAAACAACTCCCCAGGCTGGCCGGGCAGTACACCGGAGACGCTTTGGGGGCCCAGCTCTGCAGATTCCACTCCTCCGGCGACTCTGCTTTGACACTACTCTTGAGGTCGGGAAGTCTGCCGGCATCCTCGAAAGCAGCGGGTTTGGTTGCAGCGGCGGCGGAGGCCAGATGGTACAAGAAGTTGGCCTGCGCCTGCACGCTGGGAGGCTTGCAGAAGCTGGTGCGTCTGAAACGGATGCTCTGCACTGACACTTGGCTGGATCCGGAGCTGGAGTCCGACTCCGTGGATGAGTCCTCCTCCTCCGAGCTGACTTCGCTGGAATCCGAGGCCCCACTGCCCCCCTCCTCCTCCTCCTCCTCTTCTTCCTCCTCCTCCTCTTCTCCCTCCTCCTCCTCTTCCTCCGAGGACACCGAGTTGCTGGAGCTGGACAAACTGGAGCCAAAATCTGAGTCGTTGGCTGCATGGTCCGAGTAGGAGCTGGACTCCGAGTCGCTGCTACAACTCTCGGGAAAGCTGCCGAGATGGGGCTGAGGCCGGTGGTGATGTGGGGGGTGGTGATTCGGCGGCGGCTGCTGGGCCGGGTGGTGATGGTGATGGTGGTGGTGGTGGTGGTGGTGGTGGTGGTGGTGGTGGGGAGGCGTGCAGAAGCCGTTAACCAGACGAAACCTCTCTAAGCAAGTGGCCCCGGCGGCGGCGGCCGCCGCGGCTGCCGCGGCCGCCGCCGCCGCCTTGGCTTTGTAGGACCTGGGCAGCAGCAGCAGGCGGCGGGCGCCGGCTTGGGGAGCGAGCAGGCAGTCCTTGGCGCCCCCGCGCTTGCGCTTGCACCGGTAGGTCAGGCTCACCGGGCCTCCCGCGCCCGCCGCCGCCTTGGGCTGGGGCCCGGCCGCGGACGCCTGGTAGTAGGCAGCCGCGGCGGCGGCGGCGGCGGCAGCGGCGGCGGCGGCCGCGGCAGCCGCAGCTGCCGGGTGCTTGCTGCACAGCAGGCTCCGAAAATAAGCAGGGTCCGAGTGGAAAGCAACGTAGTTTCCCTGGAGCGGGGCAGTTTCATAGTTTAGAGGGGGTTTGCAAGGCGAGCGCACGATTTCCGGATAGTGTGAGCCCGGGTATTTGCTAAAAATCTGAGGTAGATGGGCGGCGGGGCGCGCAGCGGCTGCGCCCGGACGCGGGGACTGCGCTCTGATTGGCAGGGGCCGCGCGGCTCCGCTCAGGCCCCGCCAAAGTTGCTGCTTGTCCTTCCAAAAACCCGGGCGGGGGCTGGCGGCGGCGGCGGCGGCGGCGCGCTCTGGCGGCGGCGCCTTTGTGGCCAGGGCCCGGCCGACCCTCCTGCGCTTGGTCTTGAGGACACGCTCGGTTTTGCAGGAGGTGTAGAGAGCTTCCACGTCTTCCCGAGAGATGAGCGTGCATTTGGCGGCGTGGAAGGCGATGCTGTTGATTGCCTTGAGTTTCCGCAACTCCTCCAGATCGCAGTGGTGTTTTTTCACTTTCAAATGATCCATGCGTTTGTGCACGGTCGTCCTCGGGATGTTTTTCAGCAGATCCGTGAAGACTTGGGAGAGGGCAAACATTTGCTTTCCTTTAATGATGAGGTAGCCGAGCCTCACGCCATCCACCTCTTCAAAACCTGACTTCAGGTCTCCCATCTCGGGCACTAAATGATCCCCACCATTTGCAGTAAATATATACGTGACGCATACATACACATGTATGTATGTTAATCCTCCACCAGATGCTGCGTGTGTCTCAAGGCATCCTGCTAATAAAATAACAAAGACTGTTATTCCCGGCGAAGGGAGGAAACTCTAGGAGAAATTATTGGAAAAAAAAAAAAACATGAAATTACACTGACTTGATTCTTGCTTTTTTTTTTTTTTTGGTTTTCGTATTTTTTTAAAAAGAGGGGAAAAACCATCCGGTTTCTGATCTGCCAGTGTGTTGGTCTAAGTCCCCGATGCAGATCAGTACCTGGGCCCCTCTATTCCTTCCTTCTCCATTGGAGCACTATGATAATGGAATGTGAAGGGAGAAAGAGAAAAGAAATGCAGCTGCTATTCCCGCCGCTGCTTTAGCTACAAATAAAATGACAGAGTGAAGTGAGCTCGTCCGGAGACACCTTCATCAATTAATTCCCCTAAAGCCAGCGCTGATTGGACACTCCTGACAGGTGATGCAATAAAAATTGATATTCCACCCCTTCCCCCCAAAATCTCCCACTAATTAGCATACCCTTATACTGCCACCTCCCCTCCCAAAGTAAATAATACAGTCGGTATATAAATCTTTCCATTAAACTATCGGAGCTCAGAAACAGCCTGACTCACAGACTTCATCTGAACCAGTGTGTGTACGCTTAAAAAAAAAAAAAAAAAAAAAAAAAAAAAAAAAAAAAAAAAAAAAAAAACCTGTATATTCGCCTTTAAAGGAATATTGCCTATTTTTTCTTTATTTGCATTTTACCGCTGCAGCTATTATCATTTCAAAGAAAAGCATTTTAAAAACATTATCAAGCCTAAATAGACATACCCCACCCCCTTTTCCTTTGGAAAATGGAGCTTAAGCGAAAATGTGCAGAATAGCCTGGTATTTCCCTTATGGGAGTGGAGAAGGAGACCGGCTGGGAGCTCCAAAGTTAAACCCGCGCAGTGAACCACCCCAGTACAGACTTACGTTTTGAATTTCTCTCGATTTTCCTTTTTTTTTTTTTTTTTTTTTCCTCCCCTGAAATGCCTTTTACAACCAGAAACAAAGTTATTTGGCCAGGGAAGCAGTTCAAGGCTCCAGCTCCGAAACACTGTAACAATTCAACTGGATTTTGGTTCTCTGCTGGGGGGTGGGGTGGGGAGGAGGTAGTTTCACGTCAGACCCATAACAAAGCATAGATAAGCCAGAAATGTGTACACTTTTCACAATTAACCGGGCTGGATTGGAGGCGGGATCGTCCTAGAGTCCCCAGCATAGCCTTTGCCAGTGTCCTGTTCACGACAGGTCGGAATTCCAGGGAGCAGATTGTTTCTGCAGCAAAGAAAAGAAAATGTAAAACGCCCAAGGTGCTTCCAGAGGTTTTACGTAATAACGATGAAAAGAAAGTGCTGATGCACAACGCAGACTGTTTCAGTGGTCTATGATGCTTTCGGTTGGTAGTTTAAATGAGTCTTCCACAACTCTCGTTTTTTCCATGAAAGCCAAGCATCTGCTTTTTAAAAAAAATCACTTTGGATGAATATCAATGTTGTTTAACCTCTTCTTAGTCAAGTTAAAGTGTATTTTGGTGTCATTTCCAAGGATATCCAAAATATTGCCAAATGAGAGCAAGAGTCTTCCCAGCTGCATTACCAGGATCCCAAGGTGGCTTGTTGGCTCCTTTGCAAAATTCGGCAAAATCTTCTTCTTAACTGTTCAGTGTTTGCAACTACAGCATAAATGCAACCCAGGCATTTATATGTTTCCTTGTTCCTCCAAAAATAGACACATCCGTGTGGTTAAAAGAATAAACGGATATTTCTGAGCCTGCAAGAAAAGAATTGTACAGTAATTTCTTCCTTCCCATTCAAAAGTTCCAGTTTCCCCTGTTCTGGTTTGGCTAGCACAAGCAGGTATGTCTCAAAAGAAAAAAGAAAAAAAAAAGAAAAAAATAGAGGAATCAGACATACAAAAAGGTAGTTTGCATGAAATCTCAGCCACAGTTCCCCACCCCCACTCTCATCTCCCTAGTAATTTCCCAGGAATTTTGAAGAGAATTGGGAATTTCAAGAAGTGCATCCGGAAATTAAGAAAGTCTATTTAAGAGAGTCTGTAACTCAGAGGTTGGGATTTGAAAAGTCAGCCCTGGACTACTGTTGCACTCAGCACAGATGTAATCGCCGCTCTTCAACTTAATCAATGTGTGTACAAACCACGATGTCTAGTTCTTGCCTTTGAAATCTAAGGCTAGCATTTCCATCCAAGAAATCAGAGCTACAGCAAATTACATTTTTGTCCCTTGAATGAGAGAAGGATCATTGAATGGATCTCGTGATATTTCAGGCTTTAAACGTAACCGAGAGGCAGCAATGAACAATGCCTCGTCACAGCTAATACCATCCACCGACTTGGCTTTCTTTTGCATCTGGATCTATCACACCGCGTTTTTCTCTTTCACTTTCACAGGAGGCAAAAATGCGAAAGATTTAAGCAGAAAGCAAAGTTTCCAGAAAAAGCAGATGCTGCTGTTTGTTTTTTAAAGCAGAATGACCAGAGTCTTCCACTGCCAGCGACAATAATGTCGTTTTAAAATTCCTCCTGATGCACTTATATACTGGAAGCTCTCTTCCTCCCACCCCACCCCCGTCCAATTCCCCTCCTCCAGCTTTGAGATTTCCACCAAAGAGTCCAACAGCCAAGAAACAGTAAACTCAGAAAAAGCCTTTGAGAAGATATGACAAAAGGTTGGCTAGAACGTCCTTTTCTTCTTCTTTATTTTTTTTTTTTTTTTCCAGGTAGTTCTAGTTGTTCTCCAATCCTATTTAGATTTACACACACACACACACACACACACACACACACACACCACTCCCCTACTCTGGCACATGGCAACATGATTTAGTAACCTTTTCAAAATTACCTTTTTTTTTTTTTCTCTTCCTTCCTCTCTTTCCACCCTTAAAATACTGGAAACATAAATGGTTCTTAAAACCAGTAGAATACTACATTTTTTTTTTTAAACTAAAGGTCCTGTCCATTGGGTCAAATAGAGAAAAATAAAGACCAGAGGTCTTGGGAAATGTGTCTATATATACAATTTATGCAAGTATCTTTATATGTACACTCAGACACCTTTACACTTAATACATTTTTAATATCTTATTACATATCTTTCTTCTTGTCTAATACATTCTTTTGTTCCTTTAACTTCCCCCATTATTGTGTGTGTGTGTTAAGGCGAGTGTGCACATTCGCACATGTGCACGCACATACACACACACACCGAATGTGATAGACAGCTTTCTTGTGGCCATCAGCACACGTTGCATATCCGGGGTCTTCTCCAAGCACATTGGGGGTCGATCCCGATAAAAAGATCTAGCAGAGGCCCCTGAGCGCTCACACATGAAAGGCAGGGGACTTTAAGATGGATTTGCATGCACACAGGGGATTTCGATCAATAGCTACCAACATTTATGGCTTAGATTATTAATGTGAAAGCTGGCCAAAAGAATGGGGATGAAAAATTAAAGGTGTCTGTTATCAATTATGCTTAAAGTTATGCAATAATTTACTTACTTTGCCTGGATGTGCAGATCCAGATGTATAAAGTACTATTCTTCAAAAGCCAGGGGGTTTCTTTGATAAATTTGTTGACCATGTCAGCCGCCTCAACAATCAAAGATGAACCCAATTCAGATGATGGACTGTATTCAAATTCTTTTTTAAGAAAAGATATCTATCAACTTCTATGTTTCTCAAATGCATATGCATATGTGGGTAGATATGCCCAAATTAACGTTTATGTGTGTATCTGTCTCTGAGAGTATAGAGAATCACTTATTGAGAATTTAGGCATATATATGATAAGCATTGAGTTTGTTAATTACATGTAATTATTTACTCAGGAATGCACAATCTACTCACTATCATAAGAAGTATTTTAGCTTTGAAAACAAAGCTGCTTGCTAAAGGAAAATCCACTGTGGCAAATACAGATAGAAGTATATTCTTAATGTCCACTTACTTCTGCATTTGTTGTAAAAAAAAAAATCAGTACTTTCAGTTTTTAAAGTGATGGGCTATGAAGGTATAAACATATTTGTCTTTACTTATCCTGTATCAATGTGCTAAATTTACCTTTGGATGTTCTATTTTTATTTATTTTCACTGTATTTTATGCTTAAATACCATTGCAATTCAGTCTGACCTCTTTCCTCTGGAGCGAAGTAATGCACACGACATTTACAGTCTTTTAAATGGTTAGCTGGGAAATGCAGTTGCAATTTGCAGGAGTAGTTTACTAATGGGGAAAGTTCTTTTGAAAACCTGAAGGAAAATCTAAGAGTACTTTTGCATTTCTACACTACAACTGTCATATAATTAAAGTATTGAAGAGCATTAAAATAATCCTTTTCCTTCCAAGCTTTCACCCACATACATACAATTTAAATGAAGATCATCTCCCCACATCACCATCACCACCACCTAACTCTTCACCATATACATTTGTTTTACTGATTGCTGGGCACATTTTGTTCAAAGAGAATTCAGAGAGAAAAGACTAAGGGACATCACAAAGGCCTCAACAATGTAAGTATACTGGTTAGAGGAATAAAAGAAGGCCCTTGTACTGTTAGCCAAAAGTAATTATAACACTTACATATAATACAATCTAAAATAATAATATAAAGCCTCACGTGGCTGAATTAATTTAGGATATAGGACAATAAAATCTTGTGATAATCAATTGTCCCTCCCCTAAATTTATCTAATTTCACATGTTTTCTACTTTTTGGGAGGGGAAATGAGAATGGAGGAGGAAATGCTAAATTAAGGAAGAGCTTAAATTATAACTTAGTATATTTTGCTTAATTTTTTTCTTTTTGTCTCATCCAAACAAATCAAGACAAGTCTCCAAAAGGGCCCATCCTTCTGTTCTTAGGCATTTTAAAATCCTGTTTTTAACAGAAGTTTGGGACACAGAGTATATGCCATGTTGTCTACTGACCCATAATCAAAATGCAGTGACCTTCTACCCTTTTTTTGCCCCCTGACCCATCTTGAATTCAATGCAGGCTTTATAAATTTGCAAATCCTTGGAGGTAAAGGGGTTTTGTGAGGCTTTGTTCTGAAAAAGCCCTAAGAGTGTGCTTTCTAAATTAGACAAAGGTAAAGCAACAAAACCTAGTGGACAAGATTTTATACAGGTGAGCAATAGACAACTCTTTAGATAACATATATTGCAAGCCAAAAAGCAGTT
>PITA01008350.1:33350-85224 GCA_004023965.1 Spilogale gracilis
AGGGTATAGAGAGCTGGGAGGCAAGGGAGGGAGGGAGGGAGAGATAGAAAAAGAGGAGGGAAAACTGATCTGAATCTACAGGCACATTCCCTTATCTTTCCTGCTATCAGCCAGTTTAAAGGACACCATAATTATGATGGTGATAAAACAATGCCTGCTTATGTGTGCTGAATAAATAAAGAATGTTTACAGCTAAAGAATCTTTTAATTCCAATTAAATGCTATCAACGAAAAGCCACTTTTCCCTACTGCAACAGCCTTTCCCCCCAATTATCTTGTTTTGTTGCAATATTTTCCTATGAGACACCAGGGCTTCTCACAATTGATCCTGAATGTAGAAAAAAAAAAAAATCTGAGAAAGTAGAGTTCAATGTTGATATATTAAATAATACACAACTATTAAGACCTCCAATTTATTTGTGGGGCCCAAATTTGTGTTTATTTTGTGCAAGGGTCAAATGTATAGAAACTGAAGTGATGATAAGAGTGAGTGTTGAGGCCTACCTATAGGCTGGTGAAGCCAGACAGAAAGTCTGAGCACCCATGAGGGGAGAAGGGAAACATAAGACATGTGGGGCCTGATGGTCTCTGGAAAGGGAATCCTCTGGTTCTGTTCCTCTGGCTTCAACCCAAATCCTTCTAGGAGCACTGGAGCCAATCACTGTCTTCCACTGCAGCAGCTACTGGGCGCACACAAAAAAGCGGGAGATCAAAAAATCCCAAGTTTGCATTTATAGATACACAAGGATCATTTCATATTCATGACTTCAACAAATCACATCATAATCAGATTTAAAGAAGATCTGGGCAGCAGTGCCCACCGGGCTGGGCACTAAACACTGACAAGTATCACCCACTAATCAGAAAAGTTGTTTTTGTTTTTTATTTTTAAATTTTGGAATCGTAGAAAGACAAGTCCTTCAACTTTGAAAAGCTCACTTTTCACTTTTGAGGCCAATCTTGGCACTAACAAATTACAAATAAACGCCTTTCTTTACGTCATTCCACAAGATTATAATTCAAACTTTTATTTCCTTCCTTTTTCAGTTCCAGTGGTGTTTTGTTTGTGTTTTTGAAAAACACATAACAAACATTGTGGAAAATGCACTGGCTCAGTTAAATGCCCTTACAGACCTGCATTTTCACTCCATCTTAAGTAGCACGTTCCTAAGTATAAACTTAAAAAAAAAAAAAAAACTTTACTGGAAGAAATATCTAATATTTCCTGGCAAATCCTATTTGGTGATATGGTACAAAAAAAAACAGTGGTAAAACATTTCAGGGTATCCTTAACTTTTCTGGGTAGTTGCAGGCCCCTTTCCTTTTGAAAGTTTAGAGCTCCAATACCCTCAATTCTACTGGCAGAATTAGGATGGACCTAGAGGGTCCTAAACGTGACCGATTCACTAAGGCGGGGGGCTACAGCTTGCAGCAACGTGCTCGGCAACTTAATCCTACGCTAAAAGAGGGCAGAGAGCGAAAAAGAATGGAATACAAACTCTCGCAACATTCTTAGTTACTTTCAAGGTGGATTGTGTATTTTAAGGCTGATGGGAACTCCTGGTTTGGGGACCAAAAAGAAGAGAAGGTAAGTGTTTGTTCTTGTATCCACCAGTTCGTAGAGAAACAATGAAAGAACAAAGGGGACCACTTCTCCATCTGAACATTTTCTCTATCTTCCTCGCTTCCAAGCTTTTTAGCTGGCGAGGGATTCGCCCTACTCTACCTTAGGTAGTTGTTGCTAGGCTGATTGAACTAAGGATGGGAAAAAAAGTTGAGCGGCAGAGTAAATATAGACTAAATAATAATAATAATAAAGGCTCACTGTGGCGAATCTCCACAGCGCCAGTCGCAGCAACTTACAGCAGAAGTTGCTAAATGCATGTAAGGCAAAGCCCAGGAAATAAGCTTTACTTTACAGATTTCGAACTCGGTTATTTAAATAGCCTTTCTTGCTGTTTGAAAGGAATTCTGCGTACAAAATCGTTAGCTACTGCCTATGGCAAGGGAGTGGTGTACTGTTTTGCTCGAAAAATGTTCTCTATTGCTATGTGGAAAAGAATTTGTAAAAAGGGGATTCAAGTATTGACGCTACTGTTTGCTAATAGGAGTGGCAGCAGTGGCCGAGAAAGGAGAGAGATACGTATTTAAATGTATCTGCTTTGGGGTACGGTGGTTATCGGCAAGACTGCCTTTGTGGGTCTCTGTGGCTGAATGAGTAAGTGACCAAGTGCCGACGGCATTATATAAATGGATTGGTGTGTGGGGGGGAGACCCCAAAGCGGTCGAGCACGTGAAACATACATTTTTTTACTGCCCCCCAAGCGGCGACGAAGCCCCCTCCACCCCACACCAAATCCGTATATTACCTGCCCAGTTACAGTGACACATGTTTATGTTTATAGTCCTGGTTTGTAGTAGTGTCAAGAGCCGAAGCAAGAGGAGGGGGGAGGAGAGAGGAGAGGGAGGAGTAAATGCAGCCACCCCCACTTGTTGTTAAAGCAAATTTACTGCGTTATTGCAAGCCCGGTACGGGGGACTGGGAAGTGAGTTGAGAGGAAGGGTAGAGTTGGGTAGCGTGTTAGTGGTGGAAGGGGGGGGTGGGGTTAGGAGATCCTCGATGGAGCTACTCTCTCCAGCGGCCCGGGCAAAGCAGCTCGATCAATAGGGGAGCTTGCAGGCTCGGTGGAAAACAAAAAGGTTCCTTCTGCTCGCTGCGTTCACGTGGGGGGCTCTGCTCGCGGGGCTCCTGGGCCCTGACCTCTGACCCCGGCTCCTCTCCGCGCTCTCCCGGAGCCGCGCGGCCACTTTTTACCCAGGATCCCTCGCGCGGGCCGCGCTCGTGCCGAGCTCGAGTCCTTCTTAATCCTCCGTTCCCCGATTTCCATCCCCTCCTCCCTCCCACCCCCCCGCCGCCAGCCCCGGGGGAGGATTCTCCGGCTGGGAACCCCCGCCCCACCCCCACCCCGAGAACCCCGGCCGCTGGGCCGCGGTGAGGCCGCGTGGGGCGGGGAGTGCAGGGCCGGCTTCCCCTGCCGGGCCAGGCCCGCGGGGGAGGGGAGGGAAAGCGAAGATGGGGAGGAGACCCGAGGGGAGGGGGGTCCCCGCGGCCCGGCCCCGCTGCCCTGCTGAGGCCTGGACCTGTTGACTGCTATTGGTCCGCCTGTCCCGCGCCCTCTCCCTGCCCGCCGCAGCCCCGGTCCTTCCGCGGAAATGTGGGGAGCAAATAAGGATGGGTGTTCTCTCCGCCTCCCTCTAACTTTATTTTTTTTCTTGGGGGATGAGAAAGCAAAGTAATCTCATCCGCTGCCCCATCCTTTCTCGTAAAGTACCGTCATGCGCGGGCCCACCGCCCTCCCGGCCCCCGCTATTTAAAACCTCCTTTCTTGCCCTGGCCAGCTACTCAGCCCGGAGCCCGAGGGCCCTGGACGCCCCCGCTGGGCCTCCCCCCCAACTCCTCCCGCCTGGCCCGGCTTCGTCCCCAGCGAATTGTGTTGCTTTTCTTTCCTAGAAGCTCCCTCGTCCACGTTCCACTTTTTTTCCGTCCCAGGAGGCGTAAGATAAAACCTCTGATTTGCTGCGTGCTGCCGGACACATTCTCTGCCCTCTCGTCGAAACGCATTGGATGGAGAGTTTAAAATACAAATATTTAAAGGTGGAAATAAAAAGAGAGGGGAGAGTTCTTTTGCCAGTTTGGACGACATAAATGCGTTAAAATTTAACAAAATACGAAATGCATTTAGAGTTAAAGGATTTTATTGGATTTGCTGTATTTCCTTTTAGATTTCGGATTTCCTGAGGAATATCTTGCAGAGGGAAATAGCAAATTAAAGTTCAGGTGGAAGTGAGACATTTCGACCACTTCTGGAAATACAGGAGAAAAATTTTAATATACAGTAACGAAATAGCGGGAAGGCGGCCGCAGCGAAAGCTGGAGTCGCGGAAGGAAGCGCCGCGGTGTCGTAGTCTGGAGGAGGAGGAGGAGGAGGAGGAGGGCCAGCCTGGGAAGCGCGCGGAAGCGGCGGGGCGCGAGGCGGCGGGACCGCGGGGCGGGCGCTGGGCGGGCGCGGGGCCGGCGCGGGGCCCGGCCGCGGGCTGAGCCGCTCGGGAGGCAGGCTGCGGCGGGCAGTGCAAGCGCGAAAACGCGGGCGGGGAGGGCCGCGGTGGGCGGGGGCCGGGCGCGCCGCCGGCGCCGCCGAGGAAGCGGGAGCCGGGCTCCTCTCGCCTGGCCGCCCCCATTGTTCGGCCCTCTCGCTGCAGTTCGCTGTTCTCCGAGCGCGTCCTTCGCGAGGGAGGGGTCCTGCGGCCCAATTCGACCCCTACCCCCCGCCTCCCCGAACAACAACGCTCGGGCCGGGTCGGGTCGGCACCTCAAGTTTTATTAGACTCGGCCAGCGAGGGGTTTCCAACTCAAGACCCTGTAGAAAGGAGGCTTTACAACGTGCCGCTAAATTGGAGGAAGCTGGGCGAGCCTGCAACTCACACATTAAAAGAAGAGGGAAAGCAGCACAGATCTGTTTATAAAGTGATAACTAGATAGAGACAAATGTGGGCAATTTTCTTCTGGATCCGGAAAGTTAGAGCAGATTTTATCATTTTAAATATCTTTAACGTATGGATACGAAAGTGAATGTCGGGGTTCAAAGGAGTTCGGAAAAGCATGTTTCGCTGTCTCAATTTGTTATTATTCAGCTCTTTGTTGTATAAAAAGTAAATTTTAAAAGCAGGGGCTGAGCTATCCTTAATAAAAACAGGCTTGATTTCTTAACCTGAGATACATTTTCAAAATAACAGTGAAATTCAAAAGGGAAAAACGTGTCATTTGCTTTTAAATCACGTTTTGGAAACAATTGCAACCCACCTATGAAACTCTGCCTGTTTTCCTTTGTGAGACATGTGGAAAAAATATTTCTGGCAAACGTCACAGTTCTAAAAAATGAAGATTTCCAACAAGTACTCGCGAGTCTTGAAGACAAGACCAAAGTCATCGTGAAAACTCAGGAAGAAATAATTTCAATCCTTTGGCCCAAACCTTACTAGGGCAAGAGGGTAATTTTAACTCAGATTTATAATATACTTTGCGGAAATTCCTTCTAAAATACCCATTACTGGTCTCTGTATGATGCAGCACGGTTTCCCAAGGTGGATTTTTAAAAACCAATTAGAATTGATCTCTAATGGAATATTATATTTACACGTCATCATGAAAACACCATTTGACAAGAGTTTTGAATTACAAGAAGTTAACAGATGATGTTCATAAATAGCATCTGTTTGAAAAGAACCCTTAAGAGTCAGTCAAAGGTAGTGGTGATTGTGATCTTGCATTGAAATGCTATAGAGGTGTTTTTTGCTTTTGAACACTTTCATTTTGCGGATCTTCTTCCTTAAACTTGCATTTCCTCATGGAAATCATTCAGTTATTTTGAGGTATAAGGAGAAATTCTTATATAAGAAATCATTTGAAGTGTAACTATGGAAAGGTTTGAACAGAGAAAATGAGGTATTCTCAATCTGTTCATTCCTTCCCCACTCATCCTCCCATAGACCCCCTCCCTAACTACTTGGATTCAATTTACATTTTTTATTTATAAGTCTTTGAATATTTAGAATAGCTTTAGAAGTTTATCTGCTATGTAGTTGATTGTAGAAAGTGAATCTTTTTACATCTTTTTGTATTTCAGACATTTTTTGGTTTCATTGAAAAAATAAAAAAATGTGTTACGAGTCATGATATACTTGTGAGAAAAACAACAAATGGGTGGAAAAAAGGACATGAATGGGGGTGGGGATGGAGAGGGATAAGTAGCATTCCTGGTCAGTCTTCGTAATACCTTTCTTTAATATTATGTCATTATATTTTTCCACTTGTGCCTGTACAAAGATCATTGCTTTTTTAAATTGGAGTAAAGGGCCACCATATAAAAATTGCCTACATTCTGGCTCTTAAGCTCCACAGTAAAGTAAGACTGACAAAAAGTGATCAGAGGCTTGTGTGTTTAATTTGCCAAGAATGTTAAGCTTCATAAGATTCGCCCTATGGGGCCATGTTGGACCTTGGCACTGTTACTGTACAATTTCGAGAGATAAATATACACATTATGGATTTTAAAAAATCTAAGATGTGATAGACAAACAGTTTATTAATTGAAGGAATAAAAAAATGATTTTGTCAGCCTCATTCTTTCTGGGACACAATGCAGTTAATTAACATATTCTTGGGCTTGTTTCTGGATTTGCTAAGCAGTGACTCCTTTCAGAGAGGAAAACCTTTAAATCTTAAAAAGTTATCTTCTTTGGTGCAAATAGTATTTAGCAACTCAGTTTAATTTCTTATTTTTTTAAGTCCAAGATCTGTTTTATTTCTTTCAAGGTCTCTTCCATTGCAAAAACTGATTTTCCTCTTTTCTATGTCCAGAGTCTTTTCACCTACATAACCTTATTGTCTCCTATCAACAGACACCTAAAAAGGTCACTTTAATCACACTTTAATTATACCAGAAATGCATATCTTCAGTGTCAGGAAAAAAATGGGAACATGGACCTCACACTTCTTACATTATATTGATGATTCTCTGAAAAGTCAGACACTTAGCACCCTTAAGTATTGTTGGGTTATGGGAAAAATATGGTCCAACTCTGAAATGTTGCTGATGTTTATGCAATGCCTAGGAAATAGAAAGGTATCTTTTAGATATTATTTTTTCTACTGGTAATTACATGGTGTTTTACCCAAAAATGTAAATACAACCAATATATCAATTTTATAGCAGAAGAAGTAGCTCTGAAGCCAAACACAAGATTAACCAAGCCAAACCTTTTAAAGTAAATATTAGGCCTTGATTCTTAAAACTATTTTAAAATTTAGATTGCATACAATTTAAATTCCAGAATTACCTATCTAAACTTTCCAATATTTAAGTGTATTGCACAATAATATTAATTGTGATTGGTTCTAAGTTAGAGTCTGTTTTGTAAGAAAATGATGACTTTTACATGAAAAGTTGGTTAACATTTGAGGGCTACTTAAATATAGACAGTTCTAAACTACCTGGTAAATAAAAACTCTTACCAATACTAATTTCAATTATCAAAAATCTATAAAGAGACTAAATTATCTGAAAATTTCTGTTGTTACTTAGAAATTTTAGTTCAGTTGAGCATACAAAATAAAGTCTTTCTTTGAAAAGTAAGACATGTTGCAATGAGCTTTTGAACACAAGAATCGTACATTAAATGAATATTTACTGTGGGCCTACTATGTGCAAGAGGCTTGTTAGGTGGTATGGTGAGTTAAAAAAAAAATCACCTGGTAAGATCAACACACTTCATTATATGGAATTTCCCCAAAGCCATTAACAGAATATCCGTTGAAAACATAATTGAAATGAATATTTTCTAATGAAATTTTTAATAGTACTCCATAATATAGATGCTGTGTGTTTGTATCTAGTATAAAGACGCAATACCCACTTATTGTGAGATTAATGAAACTAGTTTCAGAAGTATTTCAATATTTTTATCATACTAGCATACATACATACCTGTCTCATAATGAACGTTTTATGTAAAAAGCAGGAAGCTTTGGGTACCAACTGAGCAAAGGAAAATTTTATTCAGGGATTCTTTTATGTAAAAGAGGATATATCTGAAAGTTTGTACAGATCAGAAGAATGGTCTTTTTGCATTCTCCAAATTATTTATTTAGAGACAAACGTATAGTTTCTGGTGAGGTTGAGTACATGAATTAAATCTAATAATTGTTTTTTGTTTTAAGACCTTGGTATTAATTACTTTTTGTTTTAAAACCTTAGTATCAGAGACAGTACAGAATTTTCAACACTGGGGAAGTCAAGAATATGAGTTAAGGAAAATGCATTTAGTTTTAATATTATAGAAATATACCTCAATTTCTACACCTCATTATAGAACTATACCTCAACAAAGGAATACTAGACTAAATATAATGTGCCTAAACAGAAGGGAAATAAAACTTTATTTTAAAAGGGGGATAAATCTAAGCAATACCAACCAATGAACCGAATTTGGTTTTAAATATTTCTTTCAGAGTATCTACTTACATAAATGATTTTTGAAAAAGTAATCCAAAAATTTGGTCCCTAGGTTGAGGAATAAAGAAAATTATAAGAAGATATATTACCCATAAAGAAAAAAAAAAAACAGTTTCCCATTATAGTAGGGTTAGAGGTGACATCATAAAATACTTTACTTGAGTTTTTTGTGGTTTGCCTCAGATGATTAGTTCAGAGAAATAGATGAGCCAGTACTGAGTTAGCTGCTATTATGTGAAGAATACTGGGGACAACAGGCTTTTGTTTTATTCTACAGGTACTAGATACTAGATATATATTTTTTTTTTCAAAGGGTGTTTTGAAAATGAGGAATCAGATTTAAAGGGTAACATTATTTTAAGATTGAAATCATCCTTTTCTATGAAGTTATTCTATAA
Source organism: Spilogale gracilis (assembly GCA_004023965.1). Taxonomy (NCBI): domain Eukaryota; kingdom Metazoa; phylum Chordata; class Mammalia; order Carnivora; family Mephitidae; genus Spilogale; species Spilogale gracilis. Next base: position 41,821 of record PITA01008350.1, read on the forward strand.
ATCTCATGGACATTTTTTCCCCATTACCATGTATTTTTACTTTTATATTTTTTAAAGATTTTATTTTTTGACAGAGAGAGAGGCAGTGAGAGAGGGAACACAAGCAGAGGGAGTGAGAAAGGGAGAGAAGCAGGAAGCCCAATGTGGGGTTCGATCCTGGACTCCAGGATCATGACCTGAGCCGAAAGCAGATCCTTAACGACTGAGCCACCCAGGCGTCCCTACCATGTATTTTTTTAAAACTTACTTGAACTTTAATAATTATGGCAATGTATGGGTTTTATCCATTCTTAGATATGACAATTAGCATGTTCAATCAATTGTCATATACATGTCTGTGTATGCGTGTATCTCTACAGAGATATATCTCTATATAGATAGGGAGTTATGTGTGAATGGGTATATATCTCACACAAAGGACAAATATAAAGTGCTCACTGCTGTATTTCCTCTATCCAAAACAGTCCCTGGTTCACAGTAAATGTTCAATAAATATTTACTGCATGAATAAATAATTGAGCGTATATCTGAACTGTTTTATAATGACCGTTAATCTCCTTTTCACTTAATATTTTATAGAAATATCTTAAACCTTATACTTTTGATAGATAAGAAAAGTTCTGTATCTGGTACGTGAGTTGCAATTAGAGGGGCCTATTCATACCTATTTTATTTTTTCTCATAATATAACATTTAACATGTTAAATATCACTTTTAAATAATTTGATACATTTTGTCAACATTTATGTACATCTTCAATAAAATTTCTGCCTCAGATGCTGTTTTTTATATATAGGCCTGTTCTTATGAGATGGTGTATCTTCTCTTATGAGAAATAAGTAAATCTCTTATGATGAATGTGTTTTATTTTGAAGAATGAGCGTTTATCTATATTTCTTTTATTAAGTGTTACAGCATAGAATAAAGTACCTATCCTTCTCTACATATAAATTAATTCTATTACGAGAACTAGGCTCCAATACATTAAAAATAAAACAAATGTATGTTTGAATAATTTAGTGCATTAAGGTTTGACTGCAGTGTTTGGGAAGGGAAGTTTCACATTGATTTTAACTCAAAATGACTCTTCATTGGAAGTCTGAGTCTGAGCAGGAATTGGATGTCGAACTGGTATCCCTTGTAAAAAGGTAAAGATAAAATATACAGTTAAGACACACAAAACAATACAGTTTTGATTGAAGGTGGTCTTAATTTTACAAATATTAATGGCATTTTAAAAGCATAATTATATGTTCAAAAATTTATTAATTGCTGCCATACCTCCAAAAGAATTTACATTGTATAAGTATGTAATCTTTTTTTCATGTTCTCCTAATGACCTAACAGCTAAAAGAGAATTCTCATTTTTTATGTCTCTTTAGTGTACATTTTCCCTTACATTTTTACTAGATTTCCATTACTGTAGGTATGTCACTTAGCTTTTAGAATGTTTGAGTATATTTGTAACATATGCTTGCATTGTGTAATACCTATAATAGATTTCTAGGAATTAATTTGAAATGGAAAAAACAGCCATGCTACCATTTTTTTTTTTTTATGAGAATATTTAGAATCCTTTTAAAGATTAGAACAGTCACCTTTTAGTGACTGACTGGGAGAACTTGGGTGCTTCATTCTTTAGCACTGAGTAACTGCATTTTCCAGATCTTTACATTATATTGCTAATTCCTGATAAAAAAACCATTTGTCCCGGCAAACTATTAACTGAAGCCATGAATTCACCTTGTAAGTGCCCGTATGTCTATTTCTTGCTAAACTTTCATAATGAGACACTTTTTGCCTAAAATCTGTCTTGGGCCTACAAGGATACATAGGGTATAGGGCAACAGTGGAAGATTTTACAGCTCAGAACTGCATAGTATTTGGCTAATTAATCTATTCAGACGGGCCTAATCCATTTTCTATTTGTATGTGCAGAGTGAGGTCCCATCTTTCTGCCACTGAAATCACCTTAAGAAAACAAGAAAGTGACATTAAAATTTTCAAGAATAAATTTGGACTACAGAGCCAGATCAGAAAATCCTCAATTAAACCTCGACTCCCCTATCTCTTGGTGTTATCATTTGTTGACTAACTAGAACTTGGGTTCCTACATTCTTTGGTATCATATTACTGCATTTTCCAGTTATATTGCTAATTCTTCATTAACAGCCATTTGTACTCCTACACAGCAACCTGAAGGTATCTTTGGTGTTCCCTCTTTGAGTATTACCCTAACCCAGGCTTTTGACCCTCAGTCTGTGATGCACTTTTGTCATTGGGGCCAATGTGGTCTGTAAATGGGCTGCGGATCTGGTGGCACTTCCACTGCGTGAACTTTGGGTTAGAGTCCAGGATGTGAACTTAATGGGTGGAGAAGCTTCGGCAGCACTGTGAAGTTAGCGCCGCCAACTACAGGAAGCCATGCTTCACTGCACCTTCCTTGGAAGGGGGCATACTTGCCCTACCTTTGCTACCCACGGGCCAGCTCTTGAAAAGGTCCGCAGGTAGGTTCTAAATGCGGGGAGATGCTCCAGGGGAGTCAGTACCCTCCAGGTACTCTGATAAAACCTCCTCCGCCCTTCTACCTCGGAGGCCGGTTCAGGACGTGCACGCTCAGCCCGCGCGCTCCGCGCTGCAAGCAGGAGACCCCAACGTCCCCGCCTCCGCGTGCGCGCCCCCGCGTTCTCTCGTTGGCTCGTTCCGGCCTCAGCGCGCCGCCGGCTCCGCTCCCCCTCCACCCCCTAGCACACCTCCGCGGCAGCGAGCGGCGCGGGGGAGGGGAAGGGGCCGGGAGGTAGGCCGGGGCCGCGGGCCGGACGCGGCGGCGCGCACGCAGGCCTTGCCTCTCCCGGGCCTTTTCCCTCACGCCGGCCGCCGGGCGGGCGCGCACGCCGAGTGACGCTCGGAGGAGGAAGCGCAGCCCCCTTCCCCTCCCTGGCTGCCCCTGGCCCAGCGGGAGCCCCCCCAGTGCGCCTGTGCGGAGGCCTACTTGATTATGTGTGCCCTCTCCGGGCTCCAGCGTTAGCTGCCGGGTGGAGGTGGGGAGGGAAGAAGACGAGAAGGAGGAGGAGGCGGAGGAGGCGGTGGAGGGGAGGTGGGGGGAGTCAGCAAGGACATGGCTCCTGACTCCTGTGCGGAACGTGAGTGACTGAGCGGCAAAGCCCGAGTGAGCGAGCGGCCGAGCGGCGGGCGGGGGCCGGGGACGTAGCGAAGGGAGCGGGGGTGTGGGTGGCTCTGCGGGGAGAAGCACTAATTGGCTTGCATGTGTTTTTAATGGTACCCCCAACTCCCTCTTAGATGGTCTCTAGCGACCGGCCCGTGTCACTGGAGGACGAGGTCTCCCATAGTATGAAGGAGATGATTGGAGGCTGTTGCGTTTGCTCAGACGAGAGAGGCTGGGCCGAGAACCCGCTGGTTTATTGCGACGGGCACGGCTGCAGCGTCGCGGTGCATCAAGGTAAACACCCAACCGCCCGCCGGGCCGAACCCGGCCTGCTCCCAACCGTCACGGCTTCCCCCACCTTGGCAGCAACTGCCAGTTCCCCTGCCGCCCCTCCCCCCGCCCCGCCCCCGCCTCCGCCCCCGCCCCGTTCCGCGGCCCGGGATTGACTTGGAGGGTCTGCGGCGGGGCGGAGGGGGAGTGGGCTGTGCTTGTGGGAGAAAGTGCGTGTGGCCTGGGCTGTCATGTGATTCTGCGCTCACTCTCTCAAGTGTCATTTGGCCGCCGCCTGCCCGCGGAGCCGTGGGGCTGGAGACTTTCCGAGGCGGTGGTTGGAGGGGGGTGGGAGGGTGTTGCGGGTCCGCGGCCTGCGCTCGGGAGGGCGGCGGGCAATGGGTGTGCGCCCCTCGGTGGAGTCACGGTGGCTGTGGGTTTGGGTTTGGAATCGTGGAGGCCCCTCCCTCTTCTCTGGCGGCTCCGGTCTGCCGCAGTGTGCCTGGAGACTTCCTGTGGCATGGAGTCAGGCTCGGGAATGCCACTCGCTGCGCCGGGGCGTGTCGCGGAGGCAGCGAAGTTGCCTGGGCTCTTTAGATTAGGGAGGGGTGGCGCCGCTGCTGCACCCCAAGCTTTCTGGCGGAGACCCTGCTGCTGCGGACTGGGAGCTGCTTGCGGAGAAGACGGTGGCCTTTCGCCGCCGCGGTCGTGCTGCTACAGGAGTGGCTTGGCTCCACTGCTCTGGGCCGATGGATGAGGCTTTTGAGGCTGCATCAGGCCACTTCTTCAGCTTAAGTGACTGAAGAGAAGAGGAGGTGGTGGTGCGGCCTATGACTTGGGGAGCATCTTAGCTTATTTCTGGGTGTTTCCATTCGGTGAGTTTTTTGGATATTACAGAAAAGCCGAGGACACTAGTAAGAGAGTTTTCTGGCCATTAAAGTTTCAGACTTTTTCTTATTTCATGTGGTAAGGAAACAGCCTACATAATTTTGGGTAGCTCTTCTACTCTCTACCTGTTACTCACCAACCCGCCCTGCTTCCCATTTCTGAATTTGGCATTGAGTGATTTAAATATTTAGTATTGTATTGGAAAGTATACTATCAAATGAGAGAAAGCCTAAATGTAAGAGGTTAAAGTGCATTCTTTATAGAATGAGATTTCAGAATGGGAGATCTCAGTAAGGGAGATTTAGGAGATAGTGAATTAATTACTAGAGTGCAGTTATCCTCTTTTGTATTTAGGCAAACACCAAAGTTGCACACCTTCCTTGTTTTACGGAGTGAAAACAATGTGTGTTGATACTGATTTTTAAGGTTTTAGAGTTGATTTATTAGCATTTCCATCACATTGTTCATTGGCATTTGTGAAGGTGTTTTAGGAATTGGATTCTAAATTAGCAAGTTTGAATAAGTAATGTTATCTCCTAGTATAGAAAACATTTGTATAAGCTTTAAGTTTTCTTGTCTAGAAGTTGTACTTCTGGGTTAAAATAAAAGTTTTTGGACATTGATGCAGTGTTTCTTGACAGCTTGGACATTTTTACATTGGCATGTGTTTACAAATTTTAGAAGGAATTACAAGTTTAGCTTTTGGAGTTTTAAAAATTTGTGCTGGTTTTATATTCTTTTAGTGCTTTTTAGTATTTAAAATATTGCAAGCTTCCTCTGAGCAAGCTCATGCAAAGACATCAGTTGGTTATTAGTGTTCTAGGATTTTGGGAAAATTGCAGCTTTGAATTAAATACCAAGTTTTTAAAACTAGAGTGAGATTAGTTCTACTAAAATCCTGTGTTGGAACATTCACATCATATTTTTAGAAATAAATTCGTGCTTTTTAAAATAATGGCTTTATTGAGATGTGATTCATGCAACATACAGTTTATCCCCTTAAAGTGTATAATCCACTGGTTTTAGTACAATCACAGTGTTTTGCATCTAGTGGCCACACAATTCTAGAACATACTCTTTTTTTTTTTTTTTTTAGAACATACTCTTTTTTCTTTCTCTTTTTTTTCTCTTTTCTCTCTCTCTCTCTTTTTTTTTTTTTAAAGAGGGAAGGGAGAGGGGTTATAGAAGGGAAGAGAGAATCCTAAGCAGATTGCATGCCTAACACCTAGCAGGTGGCAGGGCTCAGTTTCACAACTCTGAGATCTTGACCTGACCCAAAATCAAGAGTTGAATTCAAGTGACTGAGCCACTCAGGTACCCCAATTTTATTTTATTTTTTAAAATTTTTATTTGTTTAGGGGTATAGGTCTGTGATTCATAACTTTTTTTTTTTTTAAAGATTTTATTTATTTGACAGAGAGAAACATAGCCAGAGAGGGAACATAAGCAGGTGGAGTGAGAGTGGGAGAAGCAGGCTTCCCGCCGAGCAGGGAGCCCGATGTGGGACTCGATCCCGGGTCTCCAGGATCATGACCTGAGCCGAAGGCAGTCGCCCAACCAACTGAGCCACCCATGTGATTCATAACTCTTACACAATACACAGCACTTACTAAAACATATACCCTCCCCAGTCTCTATCACCCAGGTGCCCCAGTTTTAGAACATTTTCATCAACCTAGCAAGAAACCTTGGACCCATTAACACTTACTTGTTTCTCCCCAACTCTCCCAGCACTAGGCAACCACTAATGTACTTTCTGTCTATTGATTTGCTTATACTGGACAATTTGTACAAATGGAAGCGTTTCATGTTTATCAATACATTTCATGGGGCGCCTGGGTGGCTCAGTCTTTAAGCTTCTGCCTTCGGCTCAGGTCATGATCCCGGAGTCCTAGGTTCGAGCCTCACATTGGGCTCCCTGCTTGGTGGGGAGGCCTGCTTCTCCCGCTCCCTCTGATTGCGTTCCCTCTCTAGCTGTGTTTCTCTCTGTCAAATAAATAAATAAAATCTTAAACAAAACAAAACAAAATACATTTCATTTTCTTTTCTGCAATATTTGTTGCTGATTTTGACAGGTGATTTGGAAATATTTTCATTAGACTTATCTAAAATACTATTTAAATTGCAAGATATGAGAATGAATGAATTTCTGAGTTATTCTTTGTAGAAAATCTATGTGTTAAATTTTACTCAATATTTTTCCTATCATAAAATAATAATTTGCAATGCTTATGCTTATCCAAAATAACAGAAGGCTGATCTTTTAATGTTTTATTAAAACGTCATACAAGAGTGCCTGAGTGTCTCAGTTGGTTAAACATCTGCCTTTGGCTCAGGTCATGATCTCAGGGTCCTAGGATTGAGCCCCATGTTGGGCTCAGCGGGGATCCTATTTCACCTCCTCACTGCTTGTGCTCTCTCTATCTCTCTCTCAAATATATAAATTCTTTTTTTTTAATATATAAATTCTTTTTTTTTTTTTAAAGATTTTATTTATTTGACAGAGAGAAACACAGCCAGAGAGGGAACACAAGCGGAGGGACTCAGAGAGGGAGAAGCAGGCCTCCCGCCGAGCGGGAAGCCCGATGCGGGGCTCTCTCCCAGGTCTCCAGGATCATGACCTGAGCCGAAAGCAGTCGCCCAACCAACTGAGCCACCCAGGCGCCCCTAAATATATAAATTCTTAAAAAAACCCCCAAATGTCATCGAATTTTTATTAGATGATAACATGTGGTAAATAAAAATATAAGATATTTTTATTTTTTGTAAAACAGGTATTTTTAGGTGAATAGTCTGAGAGGTAGTTATTTTAAGAGGGCTTTGAAAGGGTGTTTGATTTTCCATAATTAAAAAAATTTTAACATTTTGAAATCTTTTATTTCCCAATAGCTTGCTATGGGATTGTTCAAGTACCAACTGGACCATGGTTTTGCAGGAAGTGTGAATCTCAGGAGAGAGCAGCCAGAGTGGTAAGAACTGTTTATCAAAAACATTATCAAAATACTTCAATGAGTAGCTTAGGATGCCACACACTTATGTTTCAGTTTGAAGGGTTTTCAGTCTTGTTCAAATATTGAATTTGGGCCAAATATTGACTTGACAGTTTTAAATCAGTTTTATAAACTGTGAAAAACAAATTGAACCACATAAGTATATGTTGAGGGATACTTTGAATGGGTAAAACATAAAGTTATATTTGGGCTTTAGCTCTCTCTATTGTTTTGAAGGGTTAAATTGGCAGTAGAACGTAAGGTAGTTAAGGTGATAATTCTACTAGGTTCTGTTTAATAAAAAAACACAGAGTTTAGGGGCGCCTGGGTGGCTTGGTTGTTGAGCGTCTACCTTCAGCTCAGGTCATGAATCCAGGGTCCTGGGATCGAGCCCCACATCTGGCTCCCTGCTCAGTGGGAAGCCTGCTTCTCCTTCTCTCATCCCAGGACTCTCTCACTCCCCCTGCTTGTGTTCCCTCTCTAGCTGTGTTTCTGTCTGTCAGATAAATAAATAAAATCTTTAAAAACAAACAAAAACCAAAAACAACCAAAACACAGAGTTTAACCATTATATTCTTTTTACTGCATGTGTATAGTTTAACTTTGCTCATTATTTTCAGACATTCACTCTTTTTGGCAAAGCAACAGAAAAATTTTCCTTTTTTACTTGACCGGCTACTTTCTTTCTGAACACTTTTGTAAACCTCTTGTAGTCATGAGGGAGGTATGTTTATTCTTTGTGGCTCAAAGAGTTTTTTTCAGTTGAAGTTCTGGAAGTACCAGGGAGAAATAGATTTAATCTTCAGTAATCATATAAACGTATTGCTATTTGCAATGTGATAGTTCCTTTTTGGTGTTGACTAGAGAACTTGACAAAGGTAGGAAACAAACATTTCAACTTACATCTATATATGTAGCATGGAAGCTTTTATTTTTGCCCAGGCAGTTTTTGATTAGCAGTAATGGCTGAGTAGCCTATCAAGGATTGTGAGACTCAGAGCAGTATTTTTGTTTTGTTTTGTTTTTAGAGATTTTAAAGAGATCTTAGAAAGATTTCTAAGAAAGAAAGCAGACTCCCTGCTGAGCAGGGAGTCCCATGTGGGACTCGATCCTGGCATTCCAGGATCATAACCAGAGCTGAAGGCAACTGCTTAACCAACTGAGCCACTCAGGTGCCCCTCAGAGCAGTATTCTATTCATATGTTTCATTTGTGTGTGAAAATGCACTGTAGTAGAATTATAGCTATACTAGCATTATAGTAACGGGAAATAGTAAGAAGAGGATGAACTCAGTAATATAAACCTCAGAACTTGATGCATACATAGGTTTCCTTTTTGTTTTTTTCTTCTTTATAGCGTATTATGGTTTTGGAGTTGATGGGTCACCAAGCCAAGGAAGTTATGCTTTAATTCATTAGTAAACACTAATTGTAAAGTGAGGTTGTTCCAGGGGATGGCACAGGAGATTCAAAGCCAGAGAAAGATTAGAAAATAGGAAGGTGGATATCAAGAGGGAAGATAAAGACGTCCGTAAATGGACAATGGTAGAATGCAAATATTATTTGCCTTAAATGACATTTGTTGCCTGTTTTTAATTACTCTATTCTTTCTGAGGTTATGGTCAAGATACCAAGGTGAATTGAGGTAGTTATCTTACAAATATTAAGAATACATTTTATATCGGCTTTATTTTTTAGGATGCGGGGGCCATTTGAGATTTTATTTTTTTTTATTTTTTATATATTTTTAAAGATTTTATTTATTATTTGACAGAGAGAAACACAGCGAGAGAGGGAACACAAGCAGGAGGAGTGAGAGAGGGAGAAGCAGATTTCCTGCCAAGCAGGGAACTTGATGTGGGACTCCATCCTGGGTCTCCGATCCTGGGTCTCCGGGATCATGACCTGAGCCGAAGGCAGTCGCTTAACCAACTGAGCCACCCAGGCGCCCCCATTTGAGGTTTTAAAGAAAAGGCACAGCTTCCTTTAATTTCCTGTAGCATACAGATATAAAAGATAAGATCCTTTTTTTTTTTTTTTTAAGATTTTGTTTATTTATTTGACAGAGAGAAACACAGGTAGAGAGGGAACGCAAGCAGGGGGAGTGAGAGAAGGAGAAGCAGGCCTCCCGCCGAGCAGGGAGCCTGAAGTGGGACTCGATCCCGGATCTTCGGGATCATGACCTGAGCCGAAGGCAGTCACTTAACCAACTGAGCCACCCAGGTGCCCCTAAAAGATAAGGTCCTTTGTAAGAAACAAAAACTGATTTTAAGCTTAAATATGCAAAGAAAGGGCATTTTATGTTTTTTATTTTTTATTTTTATTTTTTAAAGATTTTATTTGAGAGAGAGAATGAGAGAGAATGGGGGGGGGAGGTTAGACAGAGAAACAGACTCCCCACTGAGCAGGAATCGCAGTGCAGGACTTGATCCTGGGACTTGAGGATCATGGCCTGAGCGGAAGGCAGTAGCTTAACCAACTGAGCCACCTAGGTGCCTAGGATCAAGCAAACTCCCCATTGAGCGAGGAGCCAGCCGAGGGCTCTGTCCCACAGCCTATGACATCATGAACTGAGCTGAAACCAAGAGTCTGACAGTTAACAGAGCCACCCAAGTGCCCCAAATTAGTGTTCTTTTCCTTTCTTTTTTTTTTTTTTTTTAAAGTAAATCCTTCCCTTTTGGTAATTATTATTTTATTTTATTATTATTATTACTATTATTATTATTTTTAAAGATTTTATTTATTTGACAGAGAGAAACACAGCCAGAGAGGGAATACAAGCAGGGGGAGTGAGAGAGGGAGAAGCAGGCTTCCCTCCGAGCAGGGAGCCTGATGTGGGACTCGATCCCGGGTGTCCGGGATCATGACCTGAGCCGAAGGCAGTCTCTTAACCAACTGAGCCACCCAGGTGCCCCTTATTATTATTATTTTTAAAGATTTTATTTATTTATTTGACAGAGAGAAACATAGCGAGAGAGGGAACACAAACAGGGGGAGTGAGAGAGGGAGAAGCAGGCTTCCTGCTGGGCACGGAGCCCAATGCAGGGCTCGATCCTGGGACTCCAGGATCATGACCTGAGTCGAAGGCAGACGCTTAACGGCTGAGCCACCCAGGGCCCCAATTATTACTTTATTTTAAAAGTAATTTCTGTGCCAAGGTGGGACCTTGAACTTACGACCCTGAGACAGCTGGGCACCCCAAGAGTTGAATTAATCTTATTTTTGCTTTTGTGTGTCTTCTTTATTGTTTTCCTTTCTGCAAGTTTTCTCTGCTATTGGCTGTTTGCTGTCAGATTCTATGTTAAATGTTCTATCTCATCAGACCTTTGAAGTATTTTGTTGTTCTCATTTTATGGATAAAGACATCATACTTTTAAGAGAAACGCGTATCTAGTTGGAAGCTGGGCTGTGATTAAGCTCTCAACCGTCATGTACTGTATAGCCTCCTGTGTTGAAAGTGGCTATACTTAAGTTCCTAATATTTTCTATTTCTTGTTTCAAGAGACTAAATCTCACTCTGAGTCTCATGTTCTTTGGGTAAAAGAAAACTAGGTTGGCTTGCATAAGGTGCCTAGCTCTGGACCAACTAGCCATGGCTAGATGATAGGGCTGCTTAGACACAGAGATGTGTCTGTGGGTTTGGGATAGCTCACTTCTCAGAGAAGGGATTTATGAACTGATAGTACCTTGGCAGAATAATAAAGTTGTAATTTCAGACAAGTAGTTTGGAGTATATAGAATGGATTTGAAGGGGGAGGTTAGAAACTGAAAGACTTAGGATGATATTACACTAAAAATGTGAGAGTAGAAAGGAAGGGAGGGAGCGTTTTGAAGGATCAAATGACAGAAATGGATATTGGGTAAAAGAAAGGGAATAATCATAGATGGTTCTTAGTATCAAGGTTAATCACTGGAATGGTGATACCATTAACAGTCAGAGTAATGGTAATAGAGAAAGGAGAGCAGATTTGAAGAATGAGGAAAGTTCTGTTTTGGGCATGTTGGTTTTTGTGCTCATTTTGGCAGCACCTATACTAAAACAGGGCATGTTGGTTTTGATGATTCTAGGAGTTGGAAATTAAAGATTAAAGTAATCCTAAATTAGAGAGTTGGAGCTGCATAGAAGGAAGACTGGGAACCAAATGACATTTTTGTGTTGTTAGAGAAAAGAAAAATGAAGACAGCTATGGTAAATATCCACATTTGGGGAGAGTAAGAACAAGTTACCAAGGATCGAAAGTGAACTGTCAGGAAAGGAGAACCTGCAGTAGTGACAGTTGGTTTCCCAGGAAAGAGTAGTTGATAGTGACATTGCCATAAGCATGCTAAAGAACTGAGAAAAGTTTCTGAGACAACAACTGTAGTTCTTTGGACTGAACTCTCATAGGTACTGAAGACAGAGAGTGTAAGATTAGACTGAATATTGAAAAAGGAAAGAGGAAAGCAAAAGAGACTGAATTTTTTTTTTTTTTTAAAGATTTTATTTATTTGACAGAGAGAAACACAGAGAGGGAACACAAGCAGGGGGAGTGAGAGAGGGAGAAGCAGGCTTCCCGCCGAGCAGGGAGCCTAATGTGGGACTCGATCCCAGGTCTCCGGGATCATGACCTGAGCCGAAGGCAGTTGCTTAACCAACTGAGCCACCCAGGCACCCCAATTTTGTTGGTTTTTAAGGGAAACTCTTTGTAGGTAGGCATTCATTATTCAGAAAAAGCACTTGATGGGGTGCCTGGGTGGCTCAGTCGGTTAAGCCTCTGCCTTAGGCTGAAGTCCTGATCCCAGGGTCTGGATCGAGCTCTGCATCAGACTCCCTGCTTAGGGGGGAAGCCTGCTTCTCCTCTCTCCACTGCTCCCCATTCTTGTGCTGTTCGCTTTGTTAACGAAATAAAAAAAAAAAATCTTAGAAAAAAGAAAAAGTGCTTGAATTGCTTTATTTACCTCAAGCAAACATGTATTTTTGCAGAAGAATTTTTTTTTTTAAAGATTGTATTTATTCATTTGAAAGAGAGAGAGTATGCACAAGCAGGGAGAGAGGCAGAGGGAGAGGGAGAAGCAGATTCCCTGCTGAGCAGAGCCGGCCGTGGGACTCTATCCCAGGACCCTGGGGATCATGACCTGAATGGAAGGCAGATCCTTAACCATCTGAGCCACCCAGTTGCCGTATGCTGAAGATTTTTAATTAGACTTAACATTGTTTAGTAACCATTCTCTGGTGGTTGGAGGTTAAAACTCTGATGACTATTTTGTATTTAATGGGTATTTGTTCTTAGTTACCACAGGCTGAGGAGACTTATTAGAAATATTATATATTTATATACTTTTAATTGAATAAGGAGGATATGTTAGATTTTAAATATTCTACTTTGAAAACATGGTGAGAGTGGATTGTGCAAAAAAGTAAAATGGCCAAAAGCCCATTAATAATTTGCATTATTTAGGTATTGCTCTTCTAGCTCTAAATAAAGACTGTTTTCTGCAGGAGGTGAGATGTAATTTTTTCCTATTGTTTGCCTCCTTTTATTATGCTTCTTCCTGGCTTCTTAACGTTGTTGGGGAAGAACTACTAGATGGAATGTAAATCAAGTTTTTAGGAATTGACCTAGGATTGTACATTTTATTATTATTATTATTATTATTTAAAGATTTTATTTATTTGACAGAGAGAAAAACACCTAGAGAGGGAACACAAGCAGGCAGAGCGAGAGAGGGAGAAGCAGGCTTCCCGCTGAGCAGAGAGCCCCATGTGGGACTCGATCCCAGGTCTCCGGGATCATGACCTGAGCCGAAGGCAGTTGCTTAACCAACTGAGCCACCCAGGCGCCCCATTTTATTATTATTTTTTAAGATTTTATTTATTTATTTGACAGGGAGCACAAGCAGGGGGAGTGGCAAGCAGAGAGAGAGGGAGAAGCAGGCTCCCCGCCAATCAAGGAGCCCAATGTGGGGCTCAATCCCAGGACCTCCTGGGACCATGACCTGAGCTGAAGGCAGATGCTTAACTGATTGAGCCACTCAGGCTCCTCCACATTTTATTTTTTAGTTTTTGCTTAATGAAGATATAACACAAAAAAGTCACTATAAATCTATAAAACCATCTCAATTACATATTTAACTGTATTACATATTTGTATTAAGTTTTATATTAACATATATTTGTCATACATAGGTATGACTATAGAACAGAAATAAATATTCCCCACCCAGAATGAACTAAGGTGGATTCTTCATATTTGCCCCAAATCTTGCCTTCTCTCTCTCTCTCTCTTTTTTTGTTTTTAAAGATTTTATTCATTTATTTGACAGAGAGATCACCAGTAGGCAGAGAGGCAGACAGAGAGAGGAGGAAGCAGGCTCCCTGCTGAGCAGAGAGCCTGATGCCGGACTTGATCCCAGGACCCTGAGATCATGACCAGACAAAGCAGAGGCTTAACCCACTGAGCCACCCAGGCGCCCCCCAGATCTTGCCTTCTTAAAATAATAAATAAAAAAATTAAGTTGAAATACGTTTTGTACTCTCTCCAGTCTGAGTCATCCGTTATCCTTTTAGTATCTGTTGGGACCATTTCTTTTTTTCTCTTTTTTGAAGATTTATTTATTGGGGCATCTGGGTGGCTTAGTCATTAAGCATCTGCCTTTGGTTCAGGTCCGGACTGAGCTCCACATCAGGCTCTCTGCTCAGCAGGAAGCCTGCTTCTCCCTCTCTCACGCCCCCTGCCTGTGTTCTCTCTCTGGCTGTGTTTCTCTCTGTCAAATAAATAAAATCTTTAAAAATTTTTTTATCTATTTGTTTATTTGAAAGAGAGAAAGACCATGGGAGAGGGAACACAAGCAGGGGGCGTAGGAGAGGGAGAAGCAGGCTTTCCTGTGGAGCATGGTGCCGGGTACAGGGCTCCATCCCAGGACTTTGGGATCATGACCTGAGCTGAAGATAGATACTTAACAACTGAGCCACCGAGGCACCCCTCTCGGAACCATTTCTCTTTTTGTTCTTTCCAGTTTCATTGGGATATAATTGACCTATAACATTATATTGATTTAAGGTATACAGTGTAATGATTTGATTATATATATGTGTGTGTGTGTATATATATATATATATATATCACAAAAATGATTACTAAAACGAGTTTAGTTAACATCCATTCTCACATAGTTGCGATTCTTTTTTTTTTTTAAAGGTTTTATTTATTTGACAGAGAGAAACACAGCCAGAGAGGGAACACAAGCAGGGGCAGTGAGAGAGGGAAAAGCAGGCTTCCCGCCGAGCAGGGAGCCCGATGTGGGACTCGATCCCAGGTCTCTGGGATCATGACCTGAGTGAAGGCAGTCGCTTAACCAACTGAGCCACACAGGCGCCCTTGCAAATTTTATTTTAAAGATTTTGAGGGAGAGAGCAGGAACAGCAAGGGGTTGGTTGGGGCTTGATCCCAGGGCCCTGGGATCCTGTTCTGAGCCAAAGGCAGATGCTTAACCAGCTGAACCACCTAAGGGCCCCTGCAATTTTCTTTTCTTTTGATGAGAACTTTTAAGATTTATTCTTAGGGCACCTTGTTGGCTCAGTTGGTAGAGTATAGGACTCTTTTTTTTCTTTTTTTTAAGATCTTATTTATTTAACAGAGAGAAACACAGCTAGAGAGGGAACACAAGCAGGGGGAGTGAGAGAGGGAGAAGCAGGCTTCCTGCGGAGCAGGGAGCCCGATGTGGGACTCGATCCTGGTTCTCCAGGATCATGACCTGAGCCGAAGGCAGTTGCTTAACCAATTGAGCCACCCAGGTGCCCCGAGTATGGACTCTTAATCTCCGGGTTGTGAGTTCAATTCCCATGTTGGGTGTAAAGCTTACTTAAAAACACACACACACAGAACTTAAAAAAGATAGGCTCTTAGCAGCTTTCATATACACAATACAGTATTGTTAATTATAGTCACGATGCTATATGTTCCCTTCCTAGAAATTACTATGTAAGTGGAAGTTTTAGTCCTTTGATCGACCACCTCACCCCTTTCTCCACCCACCATCCACGCCTTTGGCATCCACCACTCTGTTCTCTGTTTCTAGATACTGGTTCTTTTAGATTCCGTATATAAGTGAGGTCATATAGTACAGATGGTTCCCTGATTTAGGATTTTTTGACTTTATAGTGGTGTGAAAGCAGTATGTATTCAGTAGAAACTGTATTTCAAATCTTATATTTTGATCTTTTCCCAGACTAGTGATATGCAATATATAATACATTTGTGATGCTGGGGAGCAGCAGCTAGCCAATGCTAGCTGTCAAGTGGGATCAGGAGGGCAAACAACAGATAGACTTAGTACCATTCTCTCAGGGTGCCTGGGTGGCTTAGTTGGTTAAGCAGCTGCCTTCAGCTCAGGTCATGATCCCGGAGTCCTGGGATTGAGCTCTCCAGCATTGGCCTCCCTGCTCAGAAGAGAGCCTGTTTCTGCCTGACGTTCTGCTTACTTGTGCTGTCTCTCTGTCTGTCAAATAAATAAATGAAATTAAAAAAAAAATTCTTTACCCTTATATAGAGACTCTGTTTTTCACTTTCAGCACAGTAGTCATTAAATTACATATAAGATATCCAACACTTTTATTATAAAATAGGCTCCATGTTAAGGTGATTTTGCTCAGCTGTAGGCTAATGTAAGTGTGTGGTGAGCACATTTCACACTAGGCTAGGCTATGATATTTGGTAGGTTAGGTGTATTAAACACATTTGAACTTACGTATTTTAAACTTAATGGATTTATAGGAGCATAACTCCATTGTACATTGAGGAAGATCTGTATTTGTCTAAGCATACTGCCCTCTGTGTTGTTGCTAACAGCATGACTTCACTTTTTTTATGGCTAAATAATACTCGTATATGTGTGTATCTCACTGTCTGTGTTTTGGTATTTATACTGCATGTATGTATATTCATAAATATTGTTATTTTATAGGAATGACCTCATATTGTATATATGTTCTGTAACTTGATATGCTGCATTAATGCATACTGACTTCATTCTTTTTATCTGCTTTTTAGTGTTTTGTCATAGAATGTACCATAGTTTAATTGCCTTTCTGAATTTTTGTTTTTATATCTATCTATCTATTTATTTATTTATTTTAAAGATTTTATTTATTTGACAGAGAGAAACACAGCCAGAGAGGGAATACAAGCAGGGGTAGTGAGAGAGGGAGAAGCAGGCTTCCTGCTGAGCAGGGAGCCCGATGTGGGACTCTATCCTGGGTCTCCGGGATCATGACCCGAGCTGAAGGCAGTCGCTCAACCAACTGAGCCACCCAGGCGCCCCTCTGAATTTTTGTTTTTAAATTTAATTTCCTTATTATCATTTAGATTTCTGATTTTTTTCAATCACAGATAGTGCTGCAGTGAACATATTTGTCGACATAATGAAGCATGGTGTTTTTATATGTTGTTTTAGAGAGATACTTGGGGAAGGAACAGAGGGAGAGGGAGAGAAAAAGGATCTTAAACAGCTCCATGCCCTGTGTGGAGCCTTATGGTGGGACTCAATCTCACAGTCCTGAGATCATGACCTGAGCTGAAATGAAATTAGGATTTAGACACTTAGCCAACTGAGCCACCCAGGCACCCCACAAAGCTTGGTGTTTTGTTTTGTTTTGTTTTTTAAAGATTTTATTTATTTGACAGAGAGAAACACAGCTAGAGAGGGAACACAAGCAGGGGGAGCGAGAGAGGGAGAAGCAGGCTTCCCGCCGAGCAAGGAGCCCGATGCGGGGCTCGATCCCGGGTCTCCAGGATCATCACCCGAGCCGAAGGCAGTCGCTTAACCAACTGAGCCATCCAGGCGCCCCAAACTTGGTGTTTTTAAAAAATATTGTCTGAGAGTCTATATTAATAGGCAGGTTTTAATTTGTTTACATTTATAGTAGTGACTGGTATGTTCAGGCTTATTTCAGAAATTTTATTTTCTGTTTTCTATTTACCATGGATTTTTTTTCTCTGTAGTTCGAGTGATTGAATATTCTTTATTCCTTTTTTTTTTAAAGTGTAACTTTTTTTTTTAAGATTTTATTTATTCATTTGACAGAGTGAAACACAGCTAGAGAGGGAACACAAGCAGGGGGAGTGAGAGAGGGAGAAGCAGGCTTCCCATTGAGCAGGGAGCCTGATGTTGGGCTTGATCCCGGGTCTCCAGGATCATGACCTGAGCCGAAGACAGTTGCTTAACCAACTGAGCCACCCAGGTGCCCCTATTCCTTTTTTTTTTTTTTTTTTAAGATTGTATTTATTTATTTGACAGAGACATAGATCACAAGTAGGCAGAGAGAGAGGAAGAAGCAGGATCCCTGCTGAGCAGAGAGCCCGCTGCGACCTCGATCCCAGGACCCTGATCATGACCTGAGCTAAAGGCAGGCTTAACCCACTGAGCCACCCAGGTGCCCCCCCACTTTTTTTAACATTTTTCTTTTTTCCTCTTTTAAGATCTTATTTATTTGACAGAGAGAAACACAGCCAGAGAGGGAACACAAGCAGGGGGAGTGAGAGAGGGAGAAGCAGGCCTCTCGCCGAGCCGGGAGTCCGATGTGGGACTGGATCCCGGCTCTCCGGGATCATGACCCGAGCCGAAGGCAGTTGCCCAACCAACCAAGCCCCTGACATTTTTTTTCTTAAGGCTTTTATTTATTACAGAGGATAGTGCAGGTGGGGTAAAGGGCAGAGGGAGAAGCAGATTCCCTGCTGAACAGGGAGTCGGACACAGGTCTTGATCCTGACACTCTGAGATTGTGACCTGAGCTGAACGCAGATGCTTGACTGACTGAGCCACCTCGGTGCCCCTATTCACTCCCATTTTTTAAAAATCCTTGTTGATTTGGTGTGCATATATTCTGTTTCTTTTCTGTCAGTGATTGCCCCCAAATATTAATGTGCATAACTTTGTATTTTCAGGGAGTCAAAAGTGATACTACCAAAAATCTCAGGATGCCTTGTATTTCCCTTTTCCTTTGCAAGATTTGTGTTATATTTGGGGGCTCCTAGGTGACTCAGTTGGTTAAGCGACTCCCTTCGGCTCAGGTCATGATCCCGGAGACCCGGGATCAAGTCCCACATCGGGCTCCTTGCTTGGCAGGAAGCCTGCTTCTCCCTCTCTCACTCCCCGAGCTTGTGTTCCCTCTCTAGCTGTGTTTCTCTCTGTCAAATAAATAAAATCTTAAAAAAAAAAAAAAAAAGATTTGTGTTATGTTTGGGGCGCCTGGGTGGCTCAGTGGGTTAAAGCTCTGCCTTCGGATCAGGTCATGATCTCAGGGTCCTGGGATTGAGGCCCGCATCGCGCTCCCTGCTCTGCAGGGAGCCTGCTTCCTCCTCTCTCTCTGCCTGCCTCTCTGCCTACTTGTGATTTCTCTGTCAAATAAATAAATAAAATCTTAAAAAAAAAAAAGATTTGTGTTGTGTTTTCTATATTTTAATTCTACTGTATGTATGTATTTATTTATTTAAGGGGAGGAGGATGAGTGGGAGAGAGAATCCCAAGTAGGCACCATACCTAGCATGAGTTGGATATGGGGCTCAATGTAACAGCCCTGAGATCATGACCTGAGATGAAATTAAGTGTTGGGCACTTAACTGACTAAGCCAGTCAGGTCCCCAAATTCCACCTTTTAATCTCCCAAATTAGTAGTTTTGTGCTTTTTTAATTTTTAAAATTTAAGTTTTAAATTTAATTTCTATTTTTTAAAAAGATTTTATTTATTTCTTTGAGGGAGTGAGGGAGAGAGAGAAGGAGGAAGGAGAGGGCCAGAGGGAGAAGCAGACTCCTTACTGAGCAGGGATTGGGATGCAGGGCTTAATACTAGGACCCTGGGATCATGACTTGAGCTAAAGGCAGATGTTTAACCATCTGAGCCAACCAGGCGCCCGTTGTTTTTTTTTTCTTTTTAAAAGATTTTTTTATTTGACAGAGAGGTAGACAGAGTCAGAGAGCACAAGAATGGCAGAGGGGGAGGGAGAAGCAGGCTCCCCGCTGAGCAAGGAGCCTGATATGGCGCTTGATCTCAGGACTCTGGGATTATGATCTGAGCTGAAGGCAGATGTATAACCGTATGAGCCACCCAGGTGCCCTCTCCCCCCCAGTTATTTTTTAATAGATATTTGTAATTTAGGCCTAGCATTACTGAAATTTTGCTCAGTTTAGTTTTTTCCCTTCTGATTTATGGGGCATTTCCTTTTTTTTTTTTTTTTAAGGTGTTTGCCCAGTAAGTAGTAGGCAAGCTATATTAGTCTCATGTCTAAGATTGTTATTATTTTGCTCTCTCCTATGCTAGTTTGAGTTCTAGAGTCATAGTTGTTGTCCTGTAAGTAAAGATTTTATTCTAGATTGTCTTCGGGTATCTAATTGTGGTAAATAGAAAATCTATTGACATAGTGCTTATCCTGCTTCAGAGTTGATTTCCTTTTCCATTCTGTGGACTCAATGTTTTTTTTTTCCATCTTGGAAAATTTTCTTCTCTCTTCAAATGTCAGCTCATTTAATTTTTTTCTGGAACTGTTACTTAGGTATATGCTTGGGATTCTTGTTTTTTTCATATCCTTTATTTAAAAAAAATTTTTTTTTTTAAAGATTTTTATTTATTTGACAGAGAGAAACACAGCCAGAGAGGGAACACAAGCATGGGGAGCGAGAGAGGGAGAAGCAGGCTTCCCATTGAGCAGGGAGCCTGATGTTGGGCTTGATCCCAGGTCTCCGGGATCATGACCTGAGCCGAAGGGAGTCGCTTAACCAACTGAGCCACCCAGGCGCCCCTATTTTTTAAATTTTTTTTTTTTTTTTTTTTTTTTTTTAAAGATTTTATTTATTTGACAGAGAGAAACACAGCCAGAGAGGGAACACAAGCAGGGGGAGTGAGAGAGGGAGAAGCAGGCCTCCCACCAAGCAGGGAGCCCGATGCGGGGCTCGATCCCGGGTCTCCGGGATCATGACCTGAGCCGAAGGCAGTCGCTTAACCAACTGAGCCACCCAGGCGTCCCCTATTTTTTAAATTTTTAAAAAACATTTTATTTATTTGAGAGTGAGAGAGAGCTCATGGATACACAAGAGTAGGGAAAGTGAGAAACAGGCTTCCCACTGAGCAGGCAGCCCGACCTTGGGCTCAATCCCAGGTTGCTCAATCCCTGGATGTTGGCATCATGACCTGAGCCGAAGGCATTTGCTTAGTGGACTAAGCCGCCCAGGTGCCCTTCTTCATGTCATTTAAGTTCTCTTTCATATTTTCTGTTTTATCTCTTCATTATGGATAATCTCTTTAGCTCTGTCTTGAAGTTTTTGCTTATTGTTAACCCAAGCAGTGAATTTCTTTTCTGAGTGAATAATATCTACAATATGTATTAGATTTTTCATTTTGCCTTTTTTTTTTTTTTAAGATTTTATTTATTTATGTGACAGAGAGAGAGAGAGAGACATTGCAAGAGAGGGAATATAAGCAGGGAAAGTGGGAGAGGGAGAAGCAGCCTTCTTGCTGAGCAGGGAGCCCGATGTAGGGCTCAGTCCTGGGACGGAGGGATCATGAACTGAGCCAAAGGCAGATGCTTAATGACTGAGCCACGTAGGTGTCCTGCCTTTTTTTCCATAGTATTTTGCTGTTGTTGCCTTATGGGTGATACGCCTTTATTATTTGAACATTTAAAACATACTTATTTTAGGGGCCTCTGACTGGGTCACTTTGTGGAGCACAGACTCTTAATCTCGCAGACAGAGAGAGAGAGGAGGAAGCAGGCTCCCTGCTGAGCAGAGAGTCTGATGCGGGCCTGGATCCCAGGACCCCGAGATCATGACCTGAGCCGAAGGCAGAGGCTTTAACCCACTGAGCCACCCAGGTGTCCCAAAAGGCCTTTTAAAGTTTTTTTGACAATTCGGTAACATCATTAGGGATCAAGCTTTTTTTGTCCTACTATGCCAACCTTAGCACACGATTTTCATTTTCAGGGTTGTCCCACAGTCAGAGCATGGCAGCTGGAACTGCAGTCATTGTGACCTGCAGAAAGAAGTTCTAGGCAGAAGGGGAGATGGTAAAGTTAAAAAGTGGTTTTCTTCTCAGCTGACTTCTTATTTTCCTGAATTCCCGGTCAACAAGTTATGCTTAATTTTATTGACTTTTAATTGTTAGACTTCAAAATATAGGTCAGTTAAAGAACTGAATAAAATTGGCGTTTTGTTAGGAGGGAAGAGCAGTAGAATGGTTTTGGGGTTGGTAACCAGCAGACTGTCAGAGTTTGCCTACTGGAGTTCACTGCCCCAGAGTAATTTTTAAGTTTGTTTCGTGACTGGAATCTGGTACCCTTTAGATAATGGATTTTGGGTACACTCTGTCAGCATAGACTGAGTTTCTGGTTTTTCTAGAGTGACCCCTTCACTCATGTCCAGAACTAGCATCTTACTTCAGTGCAACTTCTCTACTCTTATTGGTCTAGGCCATGTTTTTTTTTATGATAGATTGCCCTTTCGTTGTTTAATAGGTCCTTAACAGTTCCTTTCCTTATGTAGGGAACCCAATCAGAACTTTTTTTAGTGTGTGTTTAGGGTCTGTGCTAGTGTCAAAGTCAATCCAGTCTCTAGGTTATGCATTAGGTCTGATATCTTCATTTACTGCCTCAGCTTCAACTAATACTCATTTTTTTAGCTTTTCTTTATTTCTAGTACTGGAGATTAACCTTTATCTGCATAATTAAAAATTATTTTCAAATTTATTAATCTTTGATTTCTGAGTGCAAGAAGACAATTGAAGTTTTAACATTTCATATATAACTTTATTTCTGTACAAGCTTTTTAACTTGTATACTTTAGAGTTAAATATCTGCTAGCATTTTTTCTCCTATTGCTGATTTGTATCTAATATTTGCCTTTATAACTTTAAAAGAGGTGCTTTTAGAAAATTAACAGTTAGTGCTTACCACTGTAGATAAAATAGTACATGGCCAATTTCTCTTGTCTCTCTTGATTCTTCTTTTACTATGAGAAAAGCCTAGCATAATGCCTGACAGGAAGTAGGTGCTTAATACTTGTTTTATGCTTTTCTAACATGCCTGTGCAACTAGTAAGAGAAATGAAATCATGGGAACATATTGATATCTTGCCCAGCATGTGGTATCTATTTATTCCTTTTTTTTTTTTTAGTTTAGATACACTTTTTTTTTAAGATTTAATTTCTTTCTTTTTTTTAAAAGATTTTATTTATTTATTTGACAGAGAGAGAGATCACTAGTAGGCAGAGAGGCAGGCAGAGAAAGAGGGGGCAGCAGGCTCCCTGCTGAGCAGAGAGCCTGACTCAGGACTCAGTCCCAGGACCCTGAGATCATGACCTGAGCCGAAGGCAGAGGCTTAATCCTCTGACCCACCCAGGCACCCCCTCTTATATTTATTTAAGGCTAAATCTTTGTATATATTGTAGTTGCTTCTTCATGTAATCTTCCAAATGATTAATGAATCAGGTAGTCTATTAATAAAATTTTCCATGAATTCACTTTTCCTTTTCCTCTCTTCTGTCTTCTTCTCCTCCATCCCCTCTCCCTCTCTTCCTCCCTTTTTCTCCTTCTTTTTCCCTCCCCATCTCTCTCCTCTTCCACTTTTCCCTCTTCCTTCTTTCCTTTTTAAACTAGTAGACCTTCTGGGTACCATCTCCTTGCTGTCACCTGAACTGGTTTCTCTTTAGGCCTGAATCTTTCCTTCACTATTGTTTTAGGAGTTTCTTTATTTCTTACTTACTTTGGATTCTGTTTCATAGTGTTTCATCTCCCCTGTTTCTTCATCTTTAATGGTTTATTTTCTTGTTTTTAGTGGGCACCTCTAGTAGCTTCATAGGAAACGGTGTGTGAAAAATAATTTTTTAAAAGTTTTGCATGTTGGATAAAATTGGTAGCCTTACAATTTTGATTGCTAGTTTGGCTAAATAAAGAATTATTGGTTGGAAACCATTTTCTTTTTCCTCTTCCCTTTTTTTTTTTTTTAAATTAAAGATTTTATTTATTCATTTGAGACAGAGAGCATGAGCAGGGAGTAGGCAGAGGAAGAGGGAGAAGCAGACTCCCTGCTGAGCTGGGAGCCAGATGTGGGACTCAATTCCAGGACCTGGAGATCATGACCTGAGCTGAAGGCAGATGCTTAACTGAGCCACCTAGGCATCCCTCTTTTTCTTTTTAAAGATTTTATTTATTTATTTGAGAGACAGCAAGAGAGAGTGTGCATAGGAGCATTGGGGAGGGGCAGAGGGAGACGGAGAAGTAGGCTCTCCACTGAGTTGTGACCCCAATGCTTGTCTCCATCCTAGGACCCTGAGATCATGACCTGAGCCAAAGGTAGATGCCTAACTGACTGAGCCACCCAGGTGCCCCTGGAAATCATTTTTGTTCAGAATATTGGTGATTTGCTTTTTAGGGTTAGTGTTTCTGATAGATATTGAGTAAAGTTCTGATTTCTAATACTTTGTGATTTTTTTTCTCTGGCTTTTTTTTTTTTTAATCCACGTTATTTCTGATATTTTTTCCTTTATTTATTTATTTATTTTTTTAAAGATTTTATTATTTATTTGACAGAGAGAGAGATCACAAGTAGGCAGAGAGGCAGGCAGAGAGAGTGGAGGAAACAGGCTCCCTGCTGAGCAGAGAACCCGATGTGGGCCTGGATCCCAGGACCCTGAGATCATGACCCGAGCTGAAGGCAGAGGCTTTAACCCACTGAGCCACCCAGGCGCCCTCTGATATTTTTTCATGGTATTATGTTTCCCCTCACTCATACCAGGCAAACAGTGGCCCTTTTGATTTGATAAAGTCATGTTAGAGAACATAAATATAGTTAATGATAAAATTTTTCTTGAATTATTTATTTGATGATTTGCTCAGTTCTGGTATTCTTTTTCTGTATGTATTTTATTTAGTTATTGGAATATTTTGAACTAATTTTCCAATTTTTAATATTTTGTGTTTAAATTATCTGTTTTTTTCCACTTTCTGAGGCAGTTCCTTACTTTGTCTTCTAACCCTTCATTTAAATTTCCTTTCTTTTTTCTTTTTAGAGATTGTATTTATTTATTTGACAGGGAGAGAGACAGGGAGAGAGGGAATACAGAGGGAGTGTGAGAGGAAAAAGCAGATGTCCCAGTGAGTAGGGAGCCTGACACGGGACTTGATCCTTGATCCTGGATCATGACCTGAGCCGAAGGCAGATGCCTAACGACTGAGCCACTCAGGCGCCCTGCTAATCTTTTTTTTTTTTTTAATTTTAAAGATTTTATTTACTTAGCTTGAGAGAGAGAATATGTGCTCAAGTTGGTGGAAGGCTAGAAGGGGGAAAGAAAATCTCAAGCAGATCCCCCTCTGAATGTGGAGCCTGATGCAGGGCTTGATCAAACTACAGTGATATTGTGACCTGAGCCCAAAGCAAGAGTCAGATGCCAAGTGCCCTGTGGTAATGTTTTTGATTTTCGAGGAACTTAGTTTTGTTTTATGCTACACCAGTTTATTCTTTACCAACAGTGCACAGATGTTCCCTTTACTCCATATCCTTTCCAGCACTTGTTATTTCTTGTGTTTTTGGTACTAGCCATTCTGACTAGTGTAAAGTGATACCTCATTGTGATTTTAATTTTTAATTTACATTTCCCTGATGATGAGTGATGTTGAGCATCTTTTCATGTATTTGTTGGCCATCTGTATGTCTTATTTGGAAAAATATCTATTTCGCGTACCCTTTTTTTTCAAGATTTTATTTTATTATTATTTTATAAGATTTTATTTTATTTTATTTTAAAGATTTTATTTATTTGACAGGGAGAAACACAGCCAGAGGGTAACACAAGCAGGGGGAGTGAGAGAGGGAGAAGCAGGCTTCCCACTGAGCAGGGAGCCCGATGTGGGACTCAATCCCAGATATCCGGGATCATGACCTGAGCTGAAGGAAGTCGCCCAACCAACTGAGCCATCCAGGCGCCCCTAAGATTTTATTTTATTTTTTTTATCTTTTATTTATTTTTTATTTATTTTTATTTTTTTATTTTATTTTTTTTATTTTTTTAAGATTTTATTTATTTGACAGAGAGAAACACAGCCAGAGAGGGAACACAAGCAGGGGGGAGTGAGAGAGGGAGAAGCAGGCTTCCCCCTGAGCAGGGAGCCTGATGTGGGACTCGATCCCGGGTCTCCGGGATCATGACCTGAGCCGAAGGCAGTCGCTTAACCAACTGAGCCACACAGGCGCCCCTAAGATTTTATTTTTAAGTAATCTTTGTATCCAGTGTGTGGCTTGAACTCAAGACCCTGAGATCAAGAGTCTCACACTCCACTGCCTGAACCACCCAGTTGCCCCAGCTCTGCTCTTTTTTTTTTTTTTTTTTTTTTAAAGATTTTATTTATTTGACAGAGAGAAACACAGCCAGAGAGGGAACACAAGCAGGGGGAGTGAGAGAGGGAGAAGCAGGCTTCCCGCCGAGCAGGGAGCCCGATGTGGGATCCGATCCCGGGTCTCCAGGATCATGACCCAAGCCGAAGGCAGTTGCTCAACCAACTGAGCCACCCAGGCGCCCCACCCCTCATTTTTTAATTGGGTATTTTGGTGTTGAATTGTGGAAGTTGTTTCTTTTTAAAAAATTTTTGTATATCTCTTTTATTTTTAATTTTTTAAAATAATAAATCACATAATTTTTTTTTTTTTTTTTTAAAGATTTTATTTATTTGACAGAGAGAAATACAGCCAGAGAGGGAACACAAGCAAGGGGAGTGAGAGAGGGAGAAGCAGGCTTCCCGCTGAGCAGGGAGCCTGATGTGGGGCTCGATCCCGAGTCTCCAGGATCATGACCTGAGCCGAAGGCAGTTGCCCAACCAACTGAGCCACCCAGGCGCCACCATAAATCACATAATTTTTTAATAAAATAAGTAAGCTCCACACTCAACATGGGCCTTAAACTTATGACCCTGAAATTAAGTGTCACATGCTCTACTTACTGAGCTAGCCAGGTGCCCCTATTCTTTATATATTTTGGATATTAATCCCTTATCAGAGATGTCATTTGCAGATATTTTCTCCCCTTCAGTGAGTTGCCTTTTCATTTTGTTGAAGTTTTCCTTTGCTGTGCAAAAGCGTTTTATTTTGATGTAGTCCAGTGATTTATTTTTGCTTTTATTTCCCTTGTCTGAGGAGACATATCTAGAAATAATGTTTCTATGGCTGATGTCAAAGATATTTATTGCCAGTGTTTTCTTCTAAGAGTTTTCTGGTTTCAGGTGTCACATTTCGGTCTTTAATCCATTTTGAGTTTATTTTTGTATGTGACTAAGAAAGTGGTCCAGTTTTGTTCTTTTGCATGTAGCTGTTCAGTTTTCCCAGCACCAGTTGTTGAAAAGAATGTCTTTTCCCTATTGTATATTCTTACTTCTTTTGTTGTAGATTAATTGACCATAAAAGCTTGGGGTTATTTCTGAGCTCTCTATTCTATTCCACTGATGTATGTGTCTGTTTTTGTGCCGGTACCATACTGTTTTGAGTATTATAGCATTGTATATCTTGAAGTCTGGGATTGTGATACCTCCAGCTTTGGTTTTCTTTATCAGGATTGCTTTGACCATTTGGAGTCTTTTGTGGTTTCATACAGATTTTAGTTTTATTGTAGTTATGTGAAACAGGTTGCTATTTTATTAGGAATTGTAGCCTGTTTTGGGTAAAAATATTGGTTCTTCCATTCCATGAGTATGGAATATCTTTTGGATGTAGTTTTTCTCTTAATTGTGAGGATATTAATCAAAAGGGTTTTTTTTTGTTTGTTTGTTTTTTGTTTTATTTTGTTTCAGTTTTCTGAAGTTTTTATCTGCTCTTGGAACTCTTCCTCAGAATTACCTTTGTACCATTGTTTTGGCCTGTCTTGTTAGAGACCTTATTTAAAAATGTGTTCACTCTTAGTCAACTATTTGAATTTAAGACAAACTCTTAATGAGTTGATTGGAAGTTCTGTGTGTATTGGCAGGGATTGTTGCTGATTAGTTTTGTTATAGGTGATCTAACTGGATTCTTTTATTAGGAGACCACCAGCTGGTTAGCTGAACGAGAGGGAAATCTTCCAATCATCTGGGATTGACTAGCCTGTTTATTCAGTATTCTTTGAGCCGTATGTTTGCTGGAATTTCACTATTTACAGTTAGGTTTTTTTTCAGCTAATTCTTCTTTTTCCAGCATGGTACCCCTTTCCTCAGCTGTGTCTGGTATCCCCAAACCCAGATTTCCTCGTTTAGCCTTTCTGCAGTTTTCCAGGATTGGGGTGGTTGTGAAGTAGATCATTCGGAAGTTCAGTTGTTTTTCAGAGAGTATCCTGTCTCTCCTATTTTAGCTTCACCTGAACCCATTCCTTTTGGATATATGTACTGCCACTGTGCATGTGTGATTCTCTACCTCCCCAATGCCTCGTACCTAAAGTTCCTCCAGTTGCTGCTATATAGTCCAGGTACATTGCTTTTGGGCTTATCTTACTACGACAACCTTTTCTGATTTGTTAAGTCATTTATTACTTGTGTTCTTTCTAGCTTCTGAAATTTTATAGCTGTTGTTCTCTTATGTTCTTTTTTTGTTTGTAGCTTTATGTCCTTTTATCTCAATCACTGAAGTTCTAGGAAGGAGAAGAGGTAGTTTTTAAGTGGAATTCATTATCTGTGCTTGTGATGTGGTCTTTTACCATTTCTTCCAGGGTCTTGTTTTGCGTTTTAGTGTGTTCTTTCTGCTTGATTTTTTTCCCCCCCTACTTTACACGCATTTTTGTATTTTCCCATAGATTCTACTATCCCTGTACATTTTTCACCTTTCATTTTTTTTGTCTTTTCACTAGCAAGGCTTCCTGGAAGAATGAACCTGTAGTTAATTCCGCTTCAGTTGTCTGCTATAGTCTAGGCTCTTAGTTGTCATAATGATTAAGATGCAACTTAGTTGTCATTTTAAGCAATAACATATGAAATCTGCATTTGCTGTAATATTCTCATCATGGACACTTGTCCATTTTGTCTTTTAGTGACCCTTATACAGATGTCCATGTCTAAGAAATTCTTTTAATAACTTAGCTTCAGGAAAACTGACTCCCTTGAGGATCCTGGTATATTTCCTCCTTTTTGATAGCTCCTGGATAAATACTCTGTTTTTCTTTTTGTTCTGGCTACCAGTCAGCCCAGAACCAAATCTGGTCTTTAGTTACATCAGTTGTATTTATCCGATTATTAGTATATTTGCTTCTTCCTCCTCCTCCTGTGGGGTTTAGGACTTTACCTCTTATCTCTGTTTCTCTGCGTGTTGATTTCATTCTCTCATACTACAGACTCTCTACTTCATGAGGCTGGAACCATGACTGCTGGCAGCTCTTGGCTCTCATCTTCCCAGCCCCTTCTACCAGAAGAAGGGGCTCTCTTGAAGAATCCTGGGAAGGACTCTGATTGGCCTGTCTTGGATGTACCCACCATCCCTGTGACTGGAGTGGGGAGGGTACTATGAATGGCAACCCTCACTAGAACTACATAGTTGGAGTCAGGGGTAAGAGCAGTTTCCCTAAATCAGGGGGATGTCCTTCATACTGGCTTTCAATGTTCATTTTTCTATTTTTTGTTTTTATAATACAGGTTGTTTATCTGTAGGCTGTAGCCTCAAATCCTTTTCTGAAAAAAGATTGGGGATCAATAGGTGCATAAGATGTCACAAACTCTTGTTCATCCACCTTTGATACCATTACATTTGTCTCTTAAGTCCACCACTATTGATTTGCTGTTAACTTCAAGTGGGCAAATCCAAAGTGTTTTCAGTTTTCATTCTATTCAATCCAATCCACTTTCAGCATTTAAAACTGTGATCACTCCATTGCTCGGTGATCACTAGTGCCATTGCAAAAACTATGATCACCCCATTGCAACTTTCCCTTCTCATGACTTTTGGGACACTACTTTCTTAGTAGGAAAGTAGGACACTACTTTCACCTCCCCTTATGCCCAAAATTTAAGTTACATGATTGCTTTTCTGGCTTGTTTATTTGATAATCTTGCCCTTTGAAAACTTATGCATGCTTGGGGATCTTTTAAGCATCAATATCACCTGAACAATTTTATTCTAACCTTCAGATCTATATTTGCAGTTACCTTCTGGATATCTCTATATAGGTATCCTAGGCATCTTAAGTTTGTTTTCTCTACCAGTGTAGTCACTGGCATAATTTAAACTTTAATTTTTTTGTCTAGATTATTATAACAGCTTAAATTAACATATTTAGGTTTTGGTAAGGTGATATATTGACATGGTTCAAAAAATATAAAAAGATAAACAGTGGGGCGCCTGAGTGGCTTAGTCGGTTAAGCATCTGCCTTTAGTTCAGGTCATGATACCCAGATCCTGGGATCAAGCTCCATGTCAGGCTCCCTGCTCAGCGAGGAGTCTGCTGCTCCCTCTCCCTCTGCCCCTCTCCGACTTGTGTTCTTTTTTAAGTAAGTAAAGTCTTTTTAAAATAAAATCTTAAAAAAAAAAAAGAAAAGATAAACAGTAGGTGTGCTTGGCTGTCTCAGTTTGTAGAGCATGAGACTCTTGATCTTGGGGTTTTGAGTTCAGGCCCTATGTTGGGTGTAAAGGTTGCATAAAAATAAAATCTTTGAGAGGGAAAACAAAACAAAAGATAGTGAAAGCTTTTCCTCCTAACCTCTTTTTTTTTTTAAGATTTTATTTATTTGACAGAGAGAAACACAGCTAGAGAGGGAACACAAGCAGGGGGAGCGAGAGAGGGAGAAGAAGCTTCCTGCCGAGCAGAGAGCCCCATGTGGGGCTCGATCCGGGTCTCCTCTCCGGGATCATGACCTGAGCCAGAGGCAGTGGCTTAACCAACTTGAGCCACCCAGGCGCCGCCCCTCCTAAACCTCTTATTAGCCTAGGTTTGCTTCCAAACTTCCTGTTGTTACTATTTTTTTATTCCTAGTTTGTGTGTGTGTGTGTGTGTGTATATATATATATATATATATATATATATATACCTATATAGACTCTTGTTTTTATTACATTTCTATAAAATGTAGCACATTAAGGGCATCTGGGTGGCTCAGTCATTAAGCTCTGCCTTCTACTCAGTCCTGATCTGGGAGTCCCAGGACTGAGCCTCGCATCAGGCTCCCTACTCGGCGGGAAGCCTGCTTCTCCCTCTCTCACTCCCCCTTCTTGTGTTCCCTCTCTAGCTATGTTTCTCTGTGTCAGAGAAATAAAAAAAAAAAAAATTTTTTTTTTGAAGGATGGTTAGGAGATGTTTTATTTATCATATTTTAGGCTATACAGAGACATACATTATGATTAAAAATACCAAAACTAAAACCAAAAACAGAAACCTGAGCTGAGGTCAAGAGTCAGAGGGTTAAACTGAGTCACCTAGGCACCTCCCCTTATGCTTTTCTTAATAGTTTTTTTTCTAACTTATTATAATAATACTGTATGTATGTATTTATTTATTTAAATATTTTATTTGTTTGAGAGAGAGAGACAGTGAGAGAGAGCATGAGAGGGGGAAGGTCAGAGGGAGAAGCAGACTCCCCCTCCCCATGGAGCAGGAACCCGATGTGGGACTTGATCCCGGGACTCCCGGATCGTGACCTGTGTGGAAGGCAGTCACTTAAGCAACTGAGCCACCCAGGCACCCAAGAATACAGTATTTAATACATATTAAGATATATGTTGACTATTATGCTAGGATTTCCAGTCAACAATAGGCTCTTATTGGTTAAGTTCTTGAGGAGTCAGAGGTTTGGTTGTAGATTTTTGACTGTTGTGGAGTTGGCACCTATAACTTCCGTGTTGTTCAAGGGTCAGCTGTATGTTATCAGTCATAAGGACAATTTCCTTGGTGGTTGGATTTTTCTCTGAGGTTTTTTAGTTTCTGCCATTGTATGTATATGATTTAACTTCTTGTTCCTTCTTTATTTCTACATTATCATTAAAGTTAGGAAGGAGAAATTCAGATGAGCTAGCTGTATCTCTGCAAAAGTTCTGTTAAACATTCCAAAAGTTTATTTACTTATTTTTTTTTAAGAGAAGGAGGTGGGGAGGGACAGAGGGACTGGGGAAGGGGAAGACTGTTAAGCGGGCTTTATGCCCAGCAGGGATCCTGATCTCACAACCCTGAGATCATGCCCTGAACTGAAATCAAGGGTCAGACGATGAACAGACTGAGCCACCCAGGTGTGCCCAGGTTTTTTTAATCTTTACTTTTTTGGCAACATATTACTGATTTTATGGATGTTTGGCTGCTTTTGGTAACGCTTTTTGTAACTGATTTGTTTAGGAAGTGTTGAGTTTTCTCTCTGAAACACACTCCATCCTCTGGTTATTTATTTTTTTTTTAAGATTTTATTTATTTGACAGAGAGGGAGATCACAAGTAGGCAGAGAGGCAGGCAGAGAGAGTGGAGGAAGCAGGCTCCCTGCTGAGCAGAGAGCCCAATGTGGGCCTCGATCCCAGAACCCTGAGATCATGATCTGAGCCGAAGGCAGAGGCTTTAACCCACTGAGCCACCCAGGAGCCCTCTGGTCACCTTCATACATGGATAATGTACTCTGTTGAAGTATGTTTCTTTTGTCATTGCTTTTGTCATTTGAAGGCATATATTATAGGCCTTAAGAGGATTAAGATTTCACTCTTTTTTTTTTTTTTTTAAATATTTTATTTATTTGACAGAGAGAAACACAGCCAGAGAGGGAATACAAGCAGGGGGAGTGAGAGAGGGAGAAGCAGGCTTCCCGCCGAGCAGAGAGCCCCATGTGGGGCTCGATCCCGGGTCTCCGGGATCATGACCTAAGCTGAAGGCAGTTGCTTAACCAACTGAGCCACCCAGGCACCCCAAAACATAGTTCTTAAAGTGATTCATTGTCAGAAAAGTTTTAGAAACCCTGTTCCAGGTATATACTTAGAAGTGGAGGTATAAGGTTATCAGGAAGGCCAATTCATTTTCAGAAGTGGTTGTTTCACTTTACTTTCCCACCATTGAATGGTTTATTTTTTTATTTTTTATTTTTTAATTTTTTTTATTTTTAAAAGATTTTATTTATTTATTTGACAGAGAGAGAAACACAGCTAGAGAAGGAACACAAGTGGGGGGAGTGAGAGAGGGAGAAGCAGGCTTCCCGCCGAGCAGGGAGCCCAATGTGGGGCTTGATCCTGGGACTCCGGGATCATGACCTGAGGCGAAGGCAGACACTTAATGACTGAGCCACCCAGGCACCCAGAATGGTTTACTTTTTCTTCCGGTGCTTAACCAACGCTTAATATGTCAATCTTTTTTTTTTTTTTTTAAAGATTTTATTTATTTGACAGAGAGAAACACAGCCAGAGAGGGAACACAGGCAAGGGGAGTGAGAGAGGGAGAAGCAGGCTTCCTGCCGAGCAGGGAGCCCGATGTGGACTTGATCCCCGGTCTCTGGGATCATGACCTGAGCCGAAGGCAGAGGCTTAGCCAACTGAGCCACCCAGGTGCCCCTTAATATGTAAATCTTTTTAACTAGTCATTTTGGTGGTTGTATGGTTGTATCTTGTGGTTTTTAGTTTGCAATTTTCTGATTACTAGTGATGGTAAGTCCCTTTTTGTATATTTATAGGCCATATGGATGTTCTCACTAGTTACTTGCATATGGCTTCTCCATGTCAGTGGTTCCTTTATTTTGTTTTTTAAAAATTAATTTTTTGTTAATGTGAGAACTAATGCCCCTCTTTGCTTGTTTGGGGACTGAACCTGGTGATATTAGTGCCACATTCTGACCAAATGAGGTGACCAGTCACCTGTCTGGCCCTTTCATTTATTTTATTTTTTGAAGGAAAGTTCTTAATTTCAGTGTAGTAAAACATTTTCAGTTTTTTCTTTCTTTTGTGGTTAGTGCTTTTTGTGACCTGTTAAGTCTTTTCCTAACTTGAGGAAAATTCCTGAAATTATTTTCCTGTATAATCTTCTGAGGGAATGTTTTCTGGGCACCTGAGTGGCCCAGTGGTTAAGCCTCTGCCTTCAGCTCAGGTCATGATCCTGGAGTCCCCGGATTGAGCCCCGAATTGGACTGCCTGCTTGTGATCCCTCTCTGGCTGTGTTTCTCTCTGTAAAATAAAGAAAGAAATCTTTAAAAAAAAGAGAATGTTTTCTCCCGCCCCCTTATGTTTTGTCTGTACCAGCTTGTTTGAATTTGATTTCGCGTATTGGTAAAATGTGGGGAAATACATATATGTTAACCTTTTCTTTTTCAGATTTATTTATTTATTTGACAGAGAGAGAGAGGAAGAGAGCTTGCAAGTGCAGGGTGGAGGAGCAGATGGAAAGAAAAGTCTTTTTTTTTTTTTTTTTAAGAATTTATTTATTTGACAGAGAGAAACACAGCTAGAGAGGGAACACAAGCAGGGGGAGTGAGAGGGAGAACTAGGCTTCCCGCTGAGCAGGGAGCCCGATGTGGGGCTTGATCCTGGGACTCCGGGATCATGGCCCGAGCCAAAGGCAGATGCTCAGCTGCTTAACGACTGAGTCCTGGGAAAGAAAAGTCCTAAGTAGACTTGTGTTGAGCTTGGAACCTGACAAGGGGGCTCAATATCATGACCTTGAGATCTCAACTTGAGCTAAAACCAAGAGTCAGATGCTTAACCGACTGTGTCACCCAGGTGCCCCCATATGTGTTAACTTTATATATATTATGTAGTTTACAAAAATAACATATTAACTAGGAATATCCAGTTTTTTTCTGTAAGATTTATTTATTTATTTGAAAGAGAGAGAGCAAACGCATGCTTGTGTTTCTCTCTGTCAAATAAACAAATAAAAATTAAAAAAAAATATATTTTGCCTTTTCCTTTTTGGATTTGATTACCATTTAGAATCCCATTATTCCACAACAAATCCTTTCAGTGTTTTGATTGATTTTGCATTTATTTTGTAAATCAGTTTGAGATACATTTTTGAGTCTTTTACTCTATGAATACGAACATCTACAATTATTACATAAAATTTACCATTCTAACCATTCACAGTGTTGTATAGCCACTAGTATCTGTTCTCAGAATTTTTTCATCATCCTTAATAGAAACTCTGTACTCATTAGTAGTAACTCTTACCCACCCTCTCTCTAGCCCCAGGTAACTTCTGTTTTCTATCTTTTTGAACTTGTTTACTGTAGATACCTCATATCTGGGAGGTGGGATCCCAGATGGGGATCATATAGTATTTTCCTTTGTATCTAGCTTATTTTACTTAGCTTAATTTTTTTTTACTTAGCTTAATGTTTTAATGTTTTTCCATGTTGTGGTTGTGTCAGAATTTACTTTCTTTTTATGACTGTGAATGTTCCGTTGTGTATATGTGTGTGTGTGTGTGTGTGTGTGTGTGTGTGTGTGTATATATATATATATACATGTACGTGTGTGTATACATACAGTGTACTTTGTTTATGCATTTATTTATTGATGGACATTTGGGATTGTTCTTACATTTTGACTGTTGTAAGTAATGCTGCTATGAACACTGGTGTATAGGTACCTTTTTGAGTTCCTCCTCTTTTTTTTTTTTAGTTATATATTGGGAGTGATGTTGTTAGATCATATGATAATTCTGTGTTCAACTTTTTTTTTTTTAAGATTTTATTTATTTGACGGAGAGAAACACATCCAGAGAGGGAACACAAGCACGGGGAGTGAGAGAGGGAGAAGCAGGCTTCCCGCTGAGCAGGGAGCCCGATGTGGGACTCGATCCCAGGTCTCCGGGGTCATGACCTGAGCCGAAGGCAGTCGCTTAACCAACTGAGCCACCCAGGTGCCCCTGTGTTCAACTTTTTGAGGAAGTGTCAAAATATTTTTCACAATGGCTGCACTATTTTATTTTATTTTATTTTAAAAAAAGATTTTATTTACTTATTTGACAGAGAGAAACTCAGCGAGAGAGGGGAGTGAGAGAGGGAGAAGCAGGTTTCCCACCGAGCAGGGAGCCCGATGTGAGGCTCGATCCCAGGTCTCTGGGATCATGCCCTGAGCCGAAGGCAGTTGCTTAACTAACTGAGTCACCCAGGCGCCCCTACACTATTTTATATTCCTATCAGCAGTGTGTGAGGGTTCCAGTTTCTCTAGTTCCTCTTCAGTTCTTTTTTATTTTCTGTTTCTTTTTTCTTTGAAATTATAGCCATGCTAATGATTTGATCCCCTCTGTAGTGATGCTGAGCATCTTTTCAAAATGTGTTTTGGGCCATTTGTAGATCTTTGGAGAATTGCATATTTAATTTTTTGCCCATTTTGTAATAGGGTATTTGTCTCTTTGTAAAAAATTATTGAATTCTTCAGTTCTGGACAGCTTTAAATCTAGACCTTTATCAGATATATGATTTGCAAATATTTTTTCTTATTCTGTGGGCTGTTTTTTCACTGTCACAGTAGGGGGTCCATTGATGCACAAAAGTTTTAATTTGGACAAAGTTCAACTTAGCTATTTTTTTTTTGTTGTTGTTGCCCATGCTCTTGGTGTCATAGTGAAGAAATCATTGCCAAATCCTGTGACACAAAGATTTTCCCCTGTGCTTTCATTTACGTGTTCAAGTTTTAGTTCTTATGTTTAGGTCTTCAATCCATTTCAAGTTAATTTTTATATATGGTCTAGGGTAAGGGTCCTATTTCAATGTTTTTCATGTATATATTAAGTTTTCCAGCAATATATATATATATTTAAGATTTTATTTATTTGACAGAGAGAAACACAGCGAGAGAGGGAACACAACCAGGGGGAGTGAGATAGGGAGAAGCAGGCTTCCTGCCGAGTAGGGAGCCCGATGTGGGACTCGATCCCGGGGGTCCAGGATCATGACCTGAGCTGAAGGCAGTCGCTTAATCAACTGAGCCACCCAGGCGCCTCTAAATGCAGTTTTTAAAAAAGTGGGGCTTGATCATGGGTCTTTGGGATCATGACCTGAGCCGAAGACAGTCGCTCAACCAACTGAGCTACCCAGGCGCCCCAGCAGCAATATTTTTTAAAAAAGATTTTATTTATTTATTTGACAGAGACAGAGAGATAGACAGATCATAAGCAGGGAGCTGGAGAGGGAGAAGGAGAAGCAGGCTCCCACTAAGCAGGGAGGGAGTCTGAGCCTCGATTCCAGGACCCCAGGTTCGTGACCTGAGCCAAAGGCAAAGGCTTAACCAACTGATCTACTCAGGTGCCCCAGCAGCATTTATTGAAAAGAATGGCTTTGGCTCTCTTGTTGAAAATCATTTGACTGGAGTGCCTGGTGGCTCAGTTGGTTAAGCATCTGTCCTTTGCTTATGTCCTGGTCCCAGAGTCCTGAGATTGATACCCACATCAAGCTCCCTGCTCTGCAGGGAGTTTGCTTCTCCCTCTACCTCAGCAGCTCCCACTGCTTGTGTTCTCTTGCTGTCTGTCTGTGTCAAATAAATAAAATCTTCAAAAACGAAAACAAAAACAGTAAAAAGGAAAAAAATCATTCGTGTATGTGAAGATTTATTTCTGGGTTCTCTGTTCTTTTACTCTATACATCTCTTGGTTATGCTAGTACCACACCAGTTTTTTATTGTAGCTTTGTAGTAAGTTTTAAAATGAAGTATGAGTCCCCCAACTTTGTTCTTTTTCAGTGTTGTTTGGCTATTCATGGTCTTTGGAAATTACAAATGAATTTTAGGAATGCATTTTTCTATTTCTACATAAAACATTGGATTTTTTTTTAAAGATTTTATTTATTTACAGAGAGAAACACAGCTAGAGAGGGAACACAAGTAGGGGGAGTGAGAGAGGGAGAAGCAGGCTTCCCGCTGAGGAGGAAGCCTGATGTGGGGCTCTGTCCCAGGACTCTGGGATCATGACCTGAGCCAAAGGCAGATGCTTAGCAACTGAGCCACCCAGGCGCCCCAAAACCTTGAAATATTTTTTAAAGATTTTTTTAATTTGTCAGAACGTGAACAAACAGGAGGAGTGGCAGACAGAGGGAGAAGCAGGCTCCCTGCTGAGCAAGGAGTCCAGTGTTGGCCTCTATACCCAGGACCCAGGGATTATGACCCAAGTCGAAGGCAGACACTTAACTGATGAGCCACCTAGACATCCTCAAACACTGGAATTTTGGTAGGGATTGCATTGAATCTGTAGATTGCTCTGTATAATAAGGATGTCTCAACATTATCTTTCAGTCCATAAACATAGGATGTCTTTATGTTGAACAGTCTTACAGCCGCATTTTGTAATTTTCAGTGTACAAGTTCTTTGCCTCTTTGGATAAGTTTATCCCTAAATTTTTTTGATACTATTTCAAATGCAATGATTTCTTTATTTTTAGTAGGATCCATACCCAGTGTGGAGCCCAATGCAGGGCTTGAACTCATGACCCTGAGATCCAGACTTGAGCCGAGATCAAGAGTCAGGTGCTTAACCAACTGAGCCACCCAGGCACTCTGATAAATGCAGTTTTTTTTTTTTTGTTTTTTTGTTTAAAGATTTTATTTATTTGACAGAGAGAAACACAGCGAGAGAGGGAACACAAGCAGGGGGAGTGAGAGAGGGAGAAGCAGGCTTCCCGCCGAGTAGGGAGCCCGATGTGGGACTCGATCCCGGGGGTCCAGGATCATGACCTGAGCTGAAGGCAGTCGCTTAATCAACTGAGCCACCCAGTCGCCTCTAAATGCAGTTTTTAAAAAAGTTATTATTTAAGTAATCTCTATACCCAATGTAGGTCTCAAATTTATAACCCGGAGATCGAGAGTCACGTGCTCTTCTGAGGTGCCTCTACAATTGTCTTAATTTCGCATTCAGATTGTCCATTTATAGTTATTTTTTAATTAAGCCTTTGAGTCAAATACAGTGTCACATGCAGATGGAAGAAATAATACACAGAGATCTTGTATACCGTCTACTCAATTTTTTCCTATGTTAATATCTTTAAGAACTATAGGACAGGTTATTGGGTCACCTGGGTGGCTCAGTCAGTTAAGCATCTGCCTTTGGCTCAGGTTACAATCCCAGGGTCCTGGGATCAAGCCCCATGTTGGGCTCCCTGCTCAGCAGAGGGGTCTCTTCTCCTTCTAACTTCCCCCTTCTTGCCCCCCTGCTCAGTGCTCTCTCTGTTTCACATTCTCTCTCTCAAAGAAATGAAATCTTAAAAAAAACTATAGAGGATACATTATTGAAATCAATACAGTTAACAGAATAATTCCATCAGAAGGCTCTCTCATGGTGCATTTTTTTGTTTCATAATGCCATTTTTGTAGCTACACGGGCTTCATTGCTCACTTCAGGCTTAGTTCCTGGTAAGCACTATCATCCAGTTCTGTAAATTTGTCATTTTAGGGATGCTGTATAATTGGAGGCAGAGAACATGTAACTTTTTTTTTTTTTTAAAGATTTTATTTATTTATTTGACAGAGAGAAACACAGCGAGAGAGGGAACACAAGCAGGGGGAGTGAGAGAGGGAGAAGCAGGCTTCCCGCCGAGCAGGGAGCCCGATGTGGGGCTCGATCCCGGGTCTCCGGGATCATGACCTGAGCCGAAGGCAGTCGCCCAACCAACTGAGCCACCCAGGCGCCCCAACATGTAACTTTTTGAGATTGGATTTTTTTTCTCACTTAACATGATTCTTTGGAGATTTATCCAGTTTGTTGAATGTATCAGGGGTTATGTTGCTCTTTATTTTTCAGTATTTTATGTTATGGATATATCATAGTTTAATTATTCATCTGATGCAAATTCTTCAGGTATTTCTAGTTTGGGGCTGTTATGAATAAAACTGATATAACCATTCATGCATAGATTCCTTTGTGACCATAGGTCTCCATTCCTCTGGGATGAATGTCCAGTTGTACAATTGCTGAGTTGTATGGGGGCTTCATGTTTAGTTTTCTTTTTTAAGAATTTTTTTTTTTAAAGATTTTATTTATTTGACAGAGAGAAACACAGCCAGAGAGGGAACACAAGCAGGGGGAGTGAGAAAGGGAGAAGCAGGCCTCCCGCCAAGCAGGGAGCCCTATGTGGGACTCGATCCAGGGTCTCCGGGATCATGACCTGAGCTGAAGGCAGTCGCTTAACCAACTGAGCCACTCAGGCGCCCCAAGAATTTTTTTTTTTAAAGATTTTATTTATTTGACAGAGAGAAACATAGCCAGAGAGGGAACATAAGCAGTGGGAGTGAGAGAGGGAGAAGCAGGCTTCCCGCCGAGCAGGGTGCCTGATGTGGGACTTGATTCCGGGTCTCTGGGATCATGACCTGAGCCGAAGGCAGTTGCTTAACTAACTGAGCCACCCAGGCGCCCCCATGTTTAGTTTTCTAAAAGAAATTGCTGGAGTGCCTGGATGGGTCAGTTTGTTAAATGTCTGCTTTGGCTCAGGCTGTGATCTTAGGGTCCTGCGATTGAGCCCCGTGTTGGGCTCCCTGCTCAGCGCAGACTCTCCTTCTCCGTCAACCTCCCCCGCTGCTTGTGCAGTTTCTTTCTCTCTCTCAAATCAATAAAGTCTTTTAAAAAAATTGCTGAAGCATTTTCCAGAGTAACTGTACCATTTATATTTCTGCTAGAAATCTGAGCAAGTCAGTTTTTTGGTATCCTTAAGCAAAGGCATGTGACATTGTAATTGTTCTTTTTTTTTTGGTCACTGTTCTTTTTATTTAGTAACTTTGGTAGGTATATAGTGATATATTGTGATTTTATTTATTTATTTTTATTTTTATTTTTTTAAAGATTTTATTTGACAGAGAGAAACAGCGAGAGAGGGAACACAAGCAGGGGGAGTGAGAGAGGGAGAAGCAGGCTTCCTGCTGAGCAGGGAGCCCGATGTGGGACTCGATCCCAGGTCTCCAGGATCATGACCTGAGCCAAAGGCAGTTGCCCAACCAACTGAGCCACCCAGGCGCCCCTATATTGTGATTTTAATTTGTATTTACCTAATGGCTGATGATGTTGACCATATTATCATGTGCCTATTTGCTATCTATATATCCTCTTTAGGTCAGAGGTCTTATCCTCTTTTGGTCAAATGTCTGTTCATTATTTTTGCCTATTTTCCAATTACCGTGAAGATTAATTAAAAAGGTATAATTTCTACATCCAGTATCGATGGGGCTCAAACTCATGACCACCTGACCAAGAGTTGCATGCTCTGACTGAAACCAGCTAATTGCCCCTGAAGACATTTGTATTTAAAATTAGCCAGCTGGACTCAGTTTAGATGATCCGAACTTTATTGGCAACATTCAAAGCATGATAGGAGCCAGGTGAACATATAGTTTTTTCTCTCCATCAGGCCGGTTGTGGAGAAGGAAGCCTTATACTCCCTGCTACTCTCATTGCCCCCATACTCTGTCTTTCTCCCCTAGTCTTAATAGCACAACAGTGCTTTCTTTGTTAATATCATTCTTATTTAAATACTGATTTTTTCATCAATTGTTTTTATTGTAGAGTTTGACAGTTCTTTATTTTTATTTCCTTTATTTTTTAAAAAAAGATTTTATTTATTTGACAGAAACACAGCTAGAGAGGGAACACAAGCAGGGGGAGTGAGAGAGGGAGAAGCAGGCTTCCTGCTGAGCAGGGAGTCCGATGCAGGGCTTGATCCCAGGACTCTGGGACCGTGCCCTGAGCCAAAGGCAGGTGCTCAATGACTGAGCCACCCAGGTGCGCCTATAAATTTAGTCTTTTATGCATCATACTTCTGTTGTCAAATTTAATAACCCAGTACCTATAAAATCCTAAATCCCAAAGATTTTTCTCCTGTGTTTCCTTTATTTCTTTACTTTTTTTTTTAAGTTTAACGCCTGTGACCAGTATGGGGCTTGAATTCGATCTGAGATTAAGAGTTGTATGCTCTGCTAACTTAGCTGGCCAGGTGCCACTCTTCAAAAAAAAATTTTATAGGGCGCCTGGGTGGCTCAGTGGGTTAAAGCCTCTGCCTTCGGCTCAGGTCATGATCTCAGGATCCTGGGATCAAGGCCCACATCGGGCTCTCTGCTCAGCAGGGAGCCTGCTTCCTCCCCTCTCTCTGCCTGCCTGTCTGCCTACGTGTGATCTCTCTGTGAAATAAATAAAAATCTTTAAAAAAATATTATAATTTTATACTTTACTTTTATATCTGTGATTCATTTTTATTTTTATTTTTTAAACATTTTATTCACTTATTTGACAGAGAGAAACACAGCTAGAGAGGGAACACAAGCAGGGGGAATGGGAGAGGGAGAAGCAGGCTCCCCACTGATTAGGGAGCCTGAAGAGGGGCTCTATCCCAGGACTCCGGGATCATGACCTGAGATGAAGGCAGATGCTTAACAACTCAGCCACCCAGGCGCCCCTCATTTTAATTTTTATATAAGGTGTGAGACTTTTTTTTTCCTTGTCTCTTTGTCTTTGCATTTCCAAGTGCTCAACCATTTGTTGAAAAGTCCACCTTCTATTGAATTGCTGTAGTACATTTGTCTAGAATCAGCTGGGCATCTTTGAGTATATTTCTGGGTTTTTTGTTCTGTTACATTGATGTTTATGTCTGTCAGTACCAACTGTTTTAATTGCTGTGTAAGATTATTCTTGAATCACATGGATGATTCGACTTTATTCTTTCACAAAACTATTTTGGCTATCTAGTTTCTTTGTGTTTTTGGTTTTTAAATACATAAATTTTAGAATAACTGTCTGTACATAGCCAAAACCTTTGTTAGGATTTTATTAGGAGTACCTTTAAACCCGAAAATTAATTCGTGGAGAATTGACATCTTTACTATGTTGAGTCTTCTCATTCATGAACATGTTTATTTAGATCACTGATTTCTTTTGGCACTTTTATGTAGTTTTCACCCCATAAGCCCTTTAGTTATGTTGTGGATTTATATCTAAGTATTTAATTTTTTTTGGAAGCAGTTGAAAATAATATTGAATGTTTAATTTTGGTATCCATGTTATTTATTGGTAGTGTGTTGGAGTAACGGTTGATTTTGATTTTTATATTTATCTTGGACCCTACAACATTGCTCTATTCACTCATGAATTCTAGGTGTTTTGTTACAGATTTCTTGTGATTTTCTAGGTAGGTAATTGTGCCATCTACAGATAGAGTTATTTGTATTTCTTTTCAATTTGTATGCTTTTTTTTTTTTTTAAGATTTTATTTATTTATTTGACAGAGAGATCACAAATAGGCAGGCAGAGAAAGAGGGGGAAGCAGGCTTCCCGCTGAGCAGAGAGCCCGATGTGGGGCTCAGTCCCAGAACCCTGAGATCATGACCTGAGCCGAAGGCAGAGGCCCAACC
Organism: Spilogale gracilis; assembly: GCA_004023965.1. Lineage (NCBI taxonomy): Eukaryota > Metazoa > Chordata > Mammalia > Carnivora > Mephitidae > Spilogale > Spilogale gracilis. The sequence goes on from PITA01008350.1 coordinate 84,375, forward strand.
CTCTGAGCCACCCAGGCGCCCTTCAATTTGTATGCTTTTATTGTATGCCAACTGTTCCAGCTAGAAATTTAAGCATGGTATAGATATAAGACCTATCCCATGCAGTCACTCCATGATGAAAACCACTAAGTAAGATATTAACTGGTTTTTTGTAGATGTCTGTATGAAGTTTACCTGTATTCTATTTCTATTTTCCTTAGTTTATTTATTTAAAAAAAAATCATGGATGGGTGCTGAGTTTTGTTAGGTGCTTTTCCTGCCATTAATAGATGCACTTGTTTTCCTTTAGCCTGTTAATATAGTAGACTGCCTTCTTTGATTATGAATATTTAACTTGAGTAAGCCCCGCTAGATACAGCATATAACTCTTTTTTTTATATATTATGGGATTGCATTTATGCTTTGTTAAGGAATTTTGTGTCTGTTCATGAGAGCTGTTGTGTGTAGTTTTCTTTGTTCATATGCTGGTTTTGAGAGTGGGAGTAATACTGGCTTCATAGAATGGGTTGGGAAAAATGCTTCCACTTTTTCTCTTTTCTGGAAGAGATTGTGTAGAATTGATGTTAATTCTTTAGACAATGCATATAGTTCTGCATTGAAACTATCTGGATTTTCATATTTCCTTTTTGGTTGTTTATATATATATATATATTTATTTATTTTGTAGGGATTTTATTTACTTATTTGACAGAGATCACAAGTAGGCAGAGAGGCAGGCAGAGAGAGAGGAGGAAGCAGACTCCCTGCTGAGCAGGGAGCCCGATGCGGGATGTGGGCCTTGATCCCAGGACCCTGAGATTATGACCTGATTGTTTTTAAAGTACAAATTAAAATTTAAAAATAGTTACGG